>CM035800.1:1234192-1416692 GCA_020466265.1 Siphamia tubifer | reverse complement strand
CAGGTGTGATTAGAGAGAGAAACATCTAAAACATGCAGGATAGTGTGCCTCGAGGACCAGGGTTGGGAAACGCTGTCCTAGAGGGACGTAGAATAACACACTATAGTATATACTAATACTAACTATACTAATAACACACCATTAACCCATTGACTGCCAAAGACACACACACACACACACACACACATATATATATATATATATATATATATATATATATATATATATATATATATATATATATATATATATATATATGTTTTTTCAGAAAGTATTCTGAACACAGATGGCAGTCAATGAGTTAATGATTTTCATGGTGTTTCATTTATATATAAGGTTCATTAAGTAAAGTTTAAATTCCAGTCACTAATCAGTACCAGTATTAATCCATATATCAGTACCAGTATTAATCCATATATCAGTACCACTGTGGTTGTTGTAGAACTAGTTAATATTATATTATTATTGTGTTATTAATAGTTAATAAACAGTAACAATAAGTGCCTCATGTCCAATCATCTGTAGGTTATTTTATCAGTGTGGTGACAGAACACTCCGTCATATTATCTTTGTCTCTGTATGTGTTATCTTTTTTTAAAAACACATTTTTAACATGTTTGTGTTCAGGACGTGTTCATCTGGTCCAGGTGGCGCTGTATTCTCCTCTCTGCGGCTGCCAAAGCTCCGCCCCTTCGATGATGCGGCGGATCATGGAGGCGGAAGTGATGAGCAGGTGTCCGGCGGCGTGAAGGAGTCCTGAGGCCAGACGTAAGGCTTCTCTGAAAACAAACACAGTAACCATGGAAACCACACTGACAAATAACAAGTTTCAACTATTATTAGAATACCAAATATTATCACTTGAATTAATTTCAGATTTGAATGTTCCCTAATTCATCATTTTTATAGTGAGTTTGATTTTCTGTCTATGAATCAGTTTTTATTTCTGACTCTTTATATTTTATTTAGTTTATTTTCTGTGTCCTGAAGCAGAAGCTAAACTGACCTGAGGATTTTCTTTGGTCCCAGACATTGGAAGTCAGCGCTGACAGAGTACAGGCCTTGAAACGTGGCCTTCACACTCAGGGAGCCAAACACATCCTTGGGGCTCATCTTGTACAGGTCAAAGGTCACACGAGCTATATCCTTCCCATTGCGAGGTTTGTCCACCTTATGAGATTTGGCCATGACAGCACCCTAAGGACCAGGGGACACAGTCACATATTAGACACAACAACAAACCCCACCCCCTCGGGTTTGACCTTTCAAGGTCACCCGAGGTCAAAGGTCATGATGCCATTTTGGAGTCTACTATAGTCTGTGACCTGTCAACAGTAGTAACTGAGTACTTATCACCACTCTGTTAGAAGTTACCACCATTTAAAATCATGTGACCTTGATTGAAGTATTCATACTCCCTTTTGTTTTTATCATAACAATAATAATCAGTTTTATCCAGTTTGTTTCTGAACTGTACGTGAAACACAAGTGATGGAAAAACAACTAATATTTGCAGAAAAATATATTTCAGGAATATTTTATTAGTGGATTAAAAAAAACACCATCTTCCAAACTATTCCTACCCTAGGTTTACTCAGTCCAATGTCTTTAATTAATAATCAATACAATAGTTTTTGTTCTAGATAATGTTCCACTAATTGTCCACAGTCTGTCTGATGTATTCTTATGGGGTTCTGGTCCAGTCTTCTTGTAGGGTTCTGGTCCAGTTGTCCTCTGGGGTTCTGGTCCAGTCTTCTTGTAGGGTTCTGGTCCAGTTGTCCTCTGGGGTTCTGGTCCAGGAAGCCTCCAGCTGGGTCAGTTTGGATCATCTGTACCATCACTCTGGTCTGAACGCTCCTCAACAGGTTCTAGATGGTTTAGTTCAGGACTTGGACTGGGTCATGTTCTTGAACCACTACTGCAGTACCTTGGTGGTTCTACTGGGGTTAGTGTCCTTCTGGGACGTCCAATCAGAACAAAACTGCACTTCTCTGCACTGATCAAAGGGTTAAATGACATTCATCTGAATAATGATTCATCCAGAACCTCTGTCTGGTACTATTGGACCTCAGTGGTACTATTGGACCTCAGTGGTACTATTGGTCCTCAGTGGTACTATTGGACCTCAGTGGTACTATTGGACCTCAGTGGTACTATTGGTCCTCAGTGGTACTATTGGACCTCAGTGGTACTATTGGACCTCAGTGGTACTATTGGTCCTCAGTGGTACTATTGGACCTCAGTGGTACTATTGGTCCTCAGTGGTACTATTGGACCTCAGTGGTACTATTGGACCTCCGTGGTACTATTGGTCCTCAGTGGTACTATTGGACCTCAGTGGTACTATTGGACCTCCGTGGTACTATTGGTCCTCAGTGGTACTATTGGACCTCAGTGGTACTATTGGACCTCCGTGGTACTATTGGTCCTCAGTGGTACTATTGGACCTCAGTGGTACTATTGGACCTCCGTGGTACTATTGGACCTCAGTGGTACTATTGGACCTCAGTGGTACTATTGGACCTCCGTGGTACTATTGGTCCTCAGTGGTACTATTGGACCTCAGTGGTACTATTGGACCTCCGTGGTACTATTGGACCTCAGTGGTACTATTGGACCTCAGTGGTACTATTGAGTGGACCAGAACCCCAGAGGAAGATGGTGTTTTTTTTAATCCACTAATAAAATATTTCTGAAATATTTTTCCTCCAGTTATCATTAGTAGTTTTTCTTTCACTTGTTTCAAAAACAAACTGGATAAAACTCATTATTTTTTATGATAAACACAAAAAGTCACAAAAAAACATCAGGAGTATTTGGTGACCTTTGACCTTTGACCTACTGCCTGAGGTTTCCAGGCCTGTCCAGGTTCCAGAGCCATGAGCATGGTGTTGTCTGGTAGAGTTGTGAGGAAGTCATCTGAGTCCACCTCTGTCCCATCGTCTTCACAAACCAAGGACAGAGACACAGCAGACAGAGACAGCATGAGCGCCTGGCATACCTACAGGAAGACAGGACAGCCTTTCAAAATAAAACTACAACTGACAAACACCTACAGGAAGACAGGACAGCCTTTCAAAATAAAACTACAACTGACAAACACCTACAGGAAGACAGGACAGCCTTTCAAAATAAAACTACAACTGACAAACACCTACAGGAAGACAGGACAGCCTTTCAAAATAAAACTACAACTGACAAACACCTACAGGAAGACAGGACAGCCTTTCAAAATAAAACTACAACTGACAAACACCTACAGGAAGACAGGACATCCTTTCAAAATATGATGGATTATCTGTGTTTTTCTGCTGCTGTAATAAAAGTAATTTCATTGAAAAAAGTATCTGTCTTTCTTTATGTCTGTCTTTCAGTCTGTCTTTCTTTCTTTGTTTCTGTCTTTCTTTCTTTCTATCTTTCTTTCTGTCTGTCTGTCTTTCTTTCTTTCTGTCTGTCTGTCTTTCTGTCTTTCTTTCTTTCTGTCTTTCTTTCTGTCTGTCTGTCTGTCTTTCTTTCTGTCTATCTGTCTGTCTGTCTGTCTGTCTGTCTGTCTTTCTGTCTGTCTGTCTGTCTGTCTTTCTTTCAGTCTGTCTGTCTTTCTTTCTTTCTGTCTGTCTGTCTTTCTTTCTTTCTGTCTTTCTGTCTTTCTTTCTTTCTTTCTTTCTGTCTTTCTTTCTTTCTATCTGTCTGTCTGTCTTTCTTTCTGTCTTTCTGTCTGTCTGTCTGTCTGTCTTTCTGTCTGTCTGTCTGTCTTTCTTTCTTTGTTTCTGTCTTTCTGTCTTTCTTTATGTCTGTCTTTCTTTCTGTCTGTCTTTCAGTCTGTCTTTCTTTCTTTCTTTCTTTCTGTCTGTCTTTCTGTCTGTCTTTCTTTCAGGTGAATGTCCATTTTTTTTCCATTAACCACCTCAGTGGACACTCACCCTGTCCTTCAGTTCTTCTACACTTCCAGCCGTCAATCCCTTCCTGCTCTCCCTGTTGTTAGAACACACTCTGAAGGGACGTTGGGTTGGAGACCACACCCTCTTAGTCACTGATCTGAGGAGTGACAAAAACATTTATTAGTAGTATTTTTTAATCATATATTTTATGCTTAGTTAAGGAGCCAGGGGCTGTTGTAAAAGGTTGTGGGTGTGTTTTTTTTTTTGGTGTTTCTACTGAACAAACCTGCTGTAAAACTACTGCAGTGATGCTACAGCCTGAAATTCAAAATGGACATGAAGGAATATCAACGTTTGAACAGATCAGCCTACAGGGTCATGTGTATATATATAATTTTCATTTGATATTTGATGAATAGACAAAATAATAATTGTAAAATCCAAAGTTAAAATTATCAGATAAAAAGTCATAGTTATTTGAGATTCAAGTCAAAATTATAGTTATTATAGTAAGTAAAAATTTCTGATTCACTGAATTATGACTTATTGTTCACACTGTCACATTTTGTAGTTTGAAAACATAATGAGTCTATTCTAAGAATGTAAAAGATTATAAAGTACATATATTTATATAAATATAAAGAGTATAAAGTACAAATATTTATATAAATATAAAGAGTATAAAATACATATATTTATATAAATATAAAGAGTATAAAGTACAAATATTTATATAAATGTAAAGAGTATAAAGTACATATATTTATATAAATGTAAAGAGTATAAAGTACAAATATTTATATAAATGTAAAGAGTATAAAGTACATATATTTATATAAATGTAAAGAGTATAAAGTACAAATATTTATATAAATGTAAAGAGTATAAAGTACAAATATTTATATAAATGTAAAGAGTATAAGGTACATATATTTATATAAATGTAAAGAGTATAAAGTACAAATATTTATATAAATGTAAAGAGTATAAAGTACAAATATTTATATAAATGTAAAGAGTATAAAGTACAAATATTTATATAAATGTAAAGAGTATAAGGTACATATATTTATATAAATGTAAAGAGTATAAAGTACAAATATTTATATAAATGTAAAGAGTATAAAGTACATATATTTATATAAATGTAAAGAGTATAAAGTACATATATTTATATAAATGTAAAGAGTATAAAGTACAAATATTTATATAAATGTAAAGAGTATAAAGTACATATATTTATATAAATGTAAAGAGTATAAAGTACATATATTTATATAAAGGTAAAGAGTATAAAGTACATATATTTATATAAATGTAAAGAGTATAAAGTACATATATTTATATAAATGTAAAGAGTATAAAGTACATATATTTATATAAATGTAAAGAGTATAAAGTACATATATTTATATAAAGGTAAAGAGTATAAAGTACATATATTTATATAAAGGTAAAGAGTATAAAGTACATATATTTATATAAATGTAAAGAGTATAAGGTACATATATTTATATAAATGTAAAGAGTATAAAGTACAAATATTTATATAAATGTAAAGAGTATAAAGTACATATATTTATATAAATGTAAAGAGTATAAAGTACAAATATTTATATAAATGTAAAGAGTATAAAGTACAAATATTTATATAAATGTAAAGAGTATAAGGTACATATATTTATATAAATGTAAAGAGTATAAAGTACAAATATTTATATAAATGTAAAGAGTATAAAGTACAAATATTTATATAAATGTAAAGAGTATAAAGTACAAATATTTATATAAATGTAAAGAGTATAAGGTACATATATTTATATAAATGTAAAGAGTATAAAGTACAAATATTTATATAAATGTAAAGAGTATAAAGTACATATATTTATATAAATGTAAAGAGTATAAAGTACATATATTTATATAAATGTAAAGAGTATAAAGTACAAATATTTATATAAATGTAAAGAGTATAAAGTACATATATTTATATAAATGTAAAGAGTATAAAGTACATATATTTATATAAAGGTAAAGAGTATAAAGTACATATATTTATATAAATGTAAAGAGTATAAAGTACATATATTTATATAAATGTAAAGAGTATAAAGTACATATATTTATATAAATGTAAAGAGTATAAAGTACATATATTTATATAAAGGTAAAGAGTATAAAGTACATATATTTATATAAAGGTAAAGAGTATAAAGTACATATATTTATATAAAGGTAAAGAGTATAAAGTACATATATTTATATAAAGGTAAAGAGTATAAAGTACATATATTTATATAAAGGTAAAGAGTATAAAGTACAGATACTATTGATACAAAAATTTGGGAATAAAAGTAAATAGTTGCCAGAAAAATAAATACTCCAGTAAAGTACAGATACCTTAAAAATCTACTTCAGTCCAGTAATAAAGTACTTTTACTCAGTACCTTCCCAGTTGTGTACTTACTTAAGAAATGAAGATGTAGTATCCATCCTGCTTGTGTTTCTTTTTCTTTGTTGCTCTTTGTGTCAGTTTGGTTTTATTCGCTGTTTTCCTCTCGTCTGCTTGTAATTATGTCTGTTTGACCTCACAGCTGGACTTTGACCTTTGCCTGGTGATAATACAGATACACCACAGAACAAATCAAAGTTCATCTTATTACAGCCAGGCTTTCTTCAGCTGTCAGTTTAAATCTAGACCTTTATGACCCAACACATATAACAAAAAAAAAACTATTTAAAATAACATTCGTCCCTCCGGTAATTAGACAGTTGAACTCTTTAAATGGGAGGAATTTGGGTGTGTAGAACATGAACAACACCTTTTTATGGTTGTGCAGGTAGAATACACTATTGAGTATAGAATAGAATAGAATAGAATAGAATAGAATAGAATAGAATAGAATCATGCATTTCATATCTCATATTTAGGATTTTTTTAATCTCATAATTTTGATTTTTTATCTCATAATCATGCTTCTCCTCCTCCTTCTTTTTCTTCTTCACCTTCCTCATAATCTCAAATCTCATAATGATTACTTGCCCCCCCTCCATTTTCCCTAAATGTCCTACCCACACCCACTAAACTCAGTAACTGTGACCTGATCAAACACATTATCTACACACTAACTCACTTTTAAAGCATTTATTTTTGGATGTATATTTGAAAACTTTTTCCTGGTTAAATAAGTATTATTTCATTCATGGCAAAAAAAATTATTATTTTCTTTGCTCTTGTGCTTTATTACAATAGAGAAGTTGTACTTTCTTTTTTTTTTTTTTTACTTCAGTAAAGGAGTTGAATCAGTACTTCTACTTTTACCAGAGTATTATTTTTCCCACACAAGTAGATGTATCTTCTACTTAAATACAGAATGGGATAATATGATGAACACATCTGTACAGAATTTAGAACACGACAAATATATGTGACGTAGCTCGTGCCGCCATGTTTTCTATTATAATATGTTAGTCATATAATTACGCCGATGACATGACATTAGCTTAAATGTACGCCTCCGCGTTGTGTTATTACAGTTTACTTCTTGATTTTGTCCAATTTTCTTCGAGTTTCCAAACGTCTTCTGTGCTCCAAGTCCTCATATTCTTCTACATTTACATTTAAATCTATATTTAGTATCATTCCAGGGCGGGATTTTTCCTCATTTCGATGCTAAATAGTGATAGGCTAGCAGGTCTGTTACGTAACTTCCGTGTATGGCTTGTTTTAAAAACCTAAACATCGGTGGGCGGGGTTACTTATAATTTTCCACATCTTACGTGCCCAAACCATAAGCACCGCCACAGTGGGACATCCGGGTGTTTTATTCGACCGACACCCAGTATGCTCGTGAAGGCGGGAGGAAAATAAGACAGTTGTTTTCAGCGTAGGCTTGTTTGAGCGGTGGTTTTGTTGTGCTGAGTAACGCTTTTATGTTTATTTAGTGTCAGATAACGCTGTTTATCTCCTCTATCACCGTGGCATAGTGTCATAAATAGACGTGAAGTTTGTTGTGTACTAGCTTTAGCAGCGTTTGTGTCTTACAGGTGGCTAAGCTAACATTACGCACTTACCGGTAACATTTGGTGAATTAGCCTCTGACCGATTTATTAATAGAGTGGGATGGCCACACAGAAGCCGAAACAAAATGGTGAGTGTCATTATGGTTATATATGAACATGTTAACACTGTCTGTGATGCCTTGTTAACGAGGGTGCACCATTCTGACAGCTAGCGAAAATAACCCCCTGCGTCAGTGCTTCAGTGTAACTCAGTGCACGCGCTACGACAGTAGATTTTACACATTATATCCCACTGATGCACATACATTTAACATCTAGAACAGGGGTGTCAAAGTTTTTTTTTAGTAATTTCCCCCTTCCACGTGATTCATTTTAGCAGTTCCACAGTTAAAAAGAGCAAAATAAGCCACAAAATTAACAAAAACGACCAAAGTCATCAATAAAATGAACACAAATTAATCATAAACCAATAAAATAATTAGTAACACGAATGAAGTAAGACACAAATAGAACAAAATTAAAGAAAACCTTGTGTAAAAAAAGCAAAATGTAGAAAAATAAACAAAAAAACGAGCAACAAAATGAACACAAATGGCCAAAGTCATAAATAAACTGACAAGATAATTATTCGCATGAAGAAAGTAAGACACAAATGAAGCAAAATTAAAGAAAAAAAAATCTACAAAAATGAACAAAATGAGCAATAAAATGACCAAAGTCATCAATAAAATGAACACAAATGAATAATTAACCAATAAAATAATTAGTAACATGAAGAAAGTAAGACAAATGGAGCAAAATTAAAGAAAACATTTAGGAAAATAAACAAAATGAAGAAAAACTAATAAATATTTACAAAATTATAAATAACATGGACAATTTTGCACAAAAAATAATAGGAAAAAAAATACAGAACTAGTATTAAAATTTGGTCTCAGCAGTTTAAATTTTTTTCCTAAATGAGTTTCCTTTTGACACCTGGTCCTTGAACAAAACTCAGTAAAAACCACAGTAAAAAGGAAAGAATATTTAAACTAAACCATTCATGTTTTGCTAAATTTTGCATGTTTTTTATAATGTTGTAAATATTCATTTTTGTTAATTTTGTTGCTTATTTAATTTATTTTTTTACATTTTGATTTTGATTTTCTTATTTTTTCTTTAATTTTGATCCATTTGTGTCTTACTTTGTTCATGTTACTAATTATTTTATTGGTTTATTGTTAATTTTTGTTCATTTTATTGATGACTTTGGTCGTTTATGTTAATTTTGTTACTTATTCTTTTTTCTTTTCTTTAATTTTTTTTACTGTGGAACTGCTGAAGTCTCATGCGTTAAATTGAATCATGTGAAAGAGGGAAATATCTAAAACATGCGGGACACTAACCCTTCAGGACTTGGGTTTGACAGCCCTGATCTAGAAGATGAAAGTAACCTGTGCAATAATGAGCCTGAAACTCTTAATACATGATTTGTTTTTTCAATGCAACACATTTATTTTTACTGTCTGGGCAAAATCCAGAAGTGGTAAAAATGTCAGTATCTAAGAAGTACATCTGGTTAGTGTTAATGCCAGAGGTGGTAAAAGTACTCTCATTTTATACTTAAAGGACTCATTCTATGGTTATTTATTAATATTAACTTTATTAAAGGACTCATTCTATGGTTATTTATTAATATTAACTTTATTAAAGGACTCATTCTATGGTTATTTATTAATATTAACTTTATTAAAGGACTCATTCTATGCTTATTTATTTATATTAACTTTATTAAAGGACTCATTCTATGCTTATTTATTTATATTAACTTTATTAAAGGAGTCATTCTATGCTTATTTATTAATATTGTTGTTCTTCATTGTTATTGAATAGATTGTGTTGGTTCTATTTAAAAAAAAAAAAAACGTTCCAATTGCTTTGTTTCAAGCTGCTTTTTCACGGTAGAAAAATGACAACAGAGTTTACTTCTACTTCCTCATACATGTCCATGATGCGGTCATGAGGCGTCTCTGATTGGCTCAGAATGCGTGAAGGAACACTTGCCCCTCCCCTCTGGCTGTGTATGTACCCAAGTAACATCCGGCTAGGTTTCGTGCGTTGCTTGTTCTGAAAATGTGAAAGGAAAAAAACGAGGCTTTATTTCCACAGAGACACATGAACCAGTTTGATCCACCATTTTTTTCCAGTTTACTACTGTGGCTCCATCTTCTCTTGTTAATGCTAATGCTACTTCAGATTTGGTGCTGGGGAGGGGCTTAACCCCACATGAGTGACGCTAAAGTCCATGTGTCGTCAGATGGACCCTCTTTTTCTGGGTCCCTGGTTCCTGTTGTTGTTTAGTGTGAATGCAGTATGCAGCCAGTGGAGGTGGGGTTTATATAACTGTAAGCGTTAACTTTTAATGAACTTCTTAATGAAGTTCTTCCTCTACAAATTGAAACTAAAATAAAATGTTATAAAAGTTAGGATAAATAAAACTAGAAAAGCACTCAAGAGTGCAGACTTCTGCCAAGGTAAATGGTAAATGTTCTGCATTTATATGGAGCTTTTCCACCTTCATGGTGCTCAAAGCGCTTTACATTAGCCTCTCATTCACCCATTCACACACACACTCATACACCAGTAGGTCTAAGTCAGGGTTCAGTGTCTTGCCCAGGACACTTCGACATGTGGACAGCCAGAGCCGGGACGCGAACCGCCAACCTCTCGGTCATTGGGCGACCCACTCTACCAACTGAGCCACAGCCGCCCAATCCACAGGGGGGCGGGGTCTACCCGCCCCCCTGTGGATTTCCACCATAATTGAAGCATTTCCACATCTCCACATTACTAACCCTACCCTGAAAATGTCATCAAAAACCGTCCATACGTTGTCGAGTTATCTTGCTAACAGACAGACAAAAACATAACCTCCTTGGTGGAGGTAATTATATATACTTCTCTTTTTTTCAAAATCAAGTCTGGTACTTGACTGTGGAAGTTAAAGTGTGAATGTGTTTTCTTGGCAGGTGCAGTTGTTGATTAGAGTACTAAGCTGTGGCGCTGCTGGAAATGTCTCTGTGTTGAGCTCGTATTAGCCTTGTTTGCAGCAGTGTCTGCATATTGTCCATGTCTTATCACTCACTCACATTTATCATTTCAAAGGGAACCCAAAATGCTGCCAAACAAATCATTTGAAATTAATAAATTATAGCTTTTATTTGAAACATCTTTTAGTTTTTGGGACTGCAGCTTCTCACTGCTCCTGTAGTGAGCTTTCAAAATGTGTCCTGCACCACACTGGGTGATGTTTGTAGTTTATGTAAGGTTAAGTGTCAGTGGTTAATAACGTTCATTACTGCCACACTTTTTTTCATCAGTTATAGTCTGAAACGCCAGAATATTTGACTGAATATAATATTTAATTTGGATGTCGAGGTTAGTCAGGCATTTTCAGAGTAATATAATTTATAAATATTTCGATATTATTGGAATATCGACATTAATTTTCAAATGAAATTTGAATACTATTTTTGGGCAAAGGTCAAAGGTCAGAACTCTCGGTCACATCAGATGGTAGTGATGTCTGGTCTGGGTCATGGACTAGCATGGATCACTAGTGCACAGAATGTTTGGAGCAGGTCTTTTTTTGTATGAAATTCAAAGCACAGCGTTTGGATGTTTGTGTTCTCCTTCTCTGGTGTTGTCCTCAGACTCCGCCCTTCCGTTCGTTGCGCTCCAGCTGCTGGCGCCGCCTGTGCGTGTGGTGTCTGCGGCGCTGTGGAAGGTGATGAAGCAGAGGGATGTGTCTCAGTACGGGGTGGTGGAGGAGTTTGTGACGTCGGCCTGTGAGACTGTCCCTGGACTGCTCACTATGAGACACCAGGGAAAACTGGCCCTGGGACTACGAGCACGGGTAGGAACACTGACTGGGACACATGCACCAACCATGTTTGATGATGATGATGATGATGATGGTTGTTCGGTTGCTTTTTAAAAAAAATCTTTTTTCGGGTGGTGTTTCTATTTTTATATATATATATATATATATATATATATATATATATATATATATATATATATATATATATATATATATATATATATATATATATATATATATTTATATATATATATATATATATATATATATATATATATATATATATATATATATATATATATATTTATATATATATATATTTATATATATATATATATATATATATATATATATATATATATATTTGGGTTGTCACGATACTAAAATTTCCAACTCGATACCAATACTAAGGATAATACTCTATACTAATTTCGATACTGGAGATGTGAGGGATTCCTTTTAAAATGTCCTCCATGGACTGATAAAAAAAAGGTAGTGAGTGCAGGTGCAGAATAAATGCATGTCTATCTCTTGGTAAGTTAAGGTAGGTCTATCTTTTTGCTCAAGCCCTTCTGCAGTGCTAACTGCAAGACTCTTTATGGTCGAGTGATTATGTGCACGGGCGGCAGCGTATTGCATCATGTGACCAGTGTCACCATGAGCCAAAGTGTTCACATAGCCACTCGTTGTCTTTATTATATCACGCGTTACAGAACGCATGCCATTGTGTGCGCCAGTGCGCGTACCAGAGCGTGTCCTGTAACGCGTGATAGCGCGCCAGTGCGCGTGCTAGAACGCGTTCTGTAACGCGTGATATAATAAAGACAACGCGTGGCTATGTGAACACTTTGGCTTGCCATACGGGACTAGCAGCGCGTACGTCAAAAATGATAGGCTGACATGCTCACGGTGGCCTCCGTGGTGGTAACGTGATACTATGCGCTACCGCCTGGCTGCCGCCCGCGCGCATAAACGTTCGACTATATGGAGGCCTTTAAAAGCAAAGTTGCATCGGATGGTCCAATCACAGACCTATAGAAATAGTGTATAGGTCTGTGGTCGCACTGGCGTCATCCCGTGTGCTGTCAGAGGCAGCTGGAGAAAAAAAGAGACTTTAACTTACACGCCGGCATTACGGCTGTGCCAGAGCTGACCGCGTTGATGCCTGTTTACAATTCTTAACGTTACCCGCTACAAAAAAGCGGTGACGCGCCATAAAAACAAAAATCGATTTTCCAGCAACTTAGTATCTAATTAGATACCAAGGGTCAATATCGATTTAGTATCTAAAATCGATTTTTTTTGACAACCCTAATATATATATATGTATGTATATATATATATATATATATATATATATATATATATATATATATATATATATATATATATATATATATATATATATATATATATATATATATATATATATATATATATATATATATATATATATATATAAAATCATGACAGGTCCTGTAATAATCATTTCTTCCACCAAGGAGGTATTAAGATCCA
Source organism: Siphamia tubifer (assembly GCA_020466265.1). NCBI lineage: Eukaryota > Metazoa > Chordata > Actinopteri > Kurtiformes > Apogonidae > Siphamia > Siphamia tubifer. The sequence goes on along the minus strand of CM035800.1, from coordinate 1,403,408 downwards.
CTGTGACTGTCAGCAGGATTAAACAAAAAAGTTCTGAACAGATTTTGATTGATAGGTAATGGGTCAAGGAAGAACCCGCAATGAAGGTCAAAGGTCAAGGTCACATTACAGGTCAACAGCTAAAACACACCAGTGGTAATATCTCAGAATTAAGACAAGATAGAATCTGGTGGGTTTTCATTCACATGGTCTGACCTTTATAGATCAGATGGGTCAACACTTATAGCCTTAACCTTTGACCCATAACCTTCAGGCATCAGATGGATCAACACCTATAACCTTAACCTTTGACCCATAACCTTCAGGCATCAGATGGATCAACACCTATAACCTTAACCTTTGACCCATAACCTTCAGGCATCAGATGGGTCAACGCCTATAACCTTAACCTTTGACCCATAGCCTTCAGGCATCAGATGTGTCAACGCCTATAACCTTAACCTTTGACCCCTAGTCTTCAGGCATCAGATGTGTCAACGCCTATAACCTTAACCTTTGACCCCTAGCCTTCAGACATCAGATGGGTCAACGCCTATAACCTTAACCTTTGACCCCTAGCCTTCAGGCATCAGATGGGTCAACGCCTATAACCTTAACCTTTGACCCCGAGCCTTCAGGCATCAGATGGATCAACGCCTATAACCTTAACCTTTGACCCCGAGCCTTCAGACATCAGATGGATCAACGCCTATAACCTTAACCTTTGACCCCGAGCCTTCAGACATCAGATGGATCAACGCCTATAACCTTAACCTTTGACCCCTAGCCTTCAGACATCAGATGGGTCAACACCTATGGCTCCATCACGTTTTGACGTCACAGTGACGTCTTAAGTAATTAAATATTTAAATGGTCATGTCACATAAACTGAACCCAGGATTTATTTTACTAAATATTTTATACCCTCTAAGGGACTCCTATTGATCCATAAATTTCAATCTTGAGTGAACACGGAAATGGCGTAACAAAAAATAAATCCCATTTGAACAATGTTTTATCAGTTTTCTCAGCAACCAAACATCATAGAATGTTAATTTTTTTTACATTTATTTGGTTGTTTTTTTTTTTATAATTGAGTTTAATCAAAAATGAGACCAAATCAAACCTTGGCAGAGGTCTGTTGTCTCTGGGTGACTCATCAGCTCATCCAGACAAAGTCGTGATGAGCTCTTTCCATCACTCTTCATCCGTCATTGTTCACAATTCACTAAAATCTCTTCTCCCTCAATTCTCAATGGATTTCAATTCTGATTTTATGATTTATTGAATGACTTCCTTTGATAGTAAGACATCACAGCTGTGAGGACCTGATGAACACGGGGACATGGAACTATCTTTTAAATGTATGTGTGTGTGTATTAATGTTCTTCACTTCTATAGTTGTTCCACCTTCATTCAAAGCTCTTTACATTAGCCTCACATTCACCCATTCACACTCACTCATACACCAGTAGGTTCTAAGGTTCTGTCAGTCCTACTGGGACACTAAGGGTTCAGTGTCTTTGTCCAAGGACCGCCCTCATAATTCATTTATTATTTATTTATTAATTTTATAAATTTGTATTTTAATTACGTTTCTTTGTATTTATTTTTTAAATCTATATATTTTTTTATTTATTTAATGTTTATATTAGTTTCTTTTTAAGTGTATTTGTATTTAAACATATCTGACCATTTGTCACATAGTAAAGTTGACATATTCTTTAACATAGTTTTTTTTGTCTTATAGTTAATCCTGGAGCTGTGCTGCACTGAGCCTGATCCACAACTGATTGAAATGCATCTGAAAAGGATTTGTGCACCTTCGTCATCTTCCTCAGTGGTATGTTCCTGCAGCGTTGGTAGTTTTGGAAAAAAAAAAATCTTAATTTGTGCATTGTAATTAATAGTTTATTGTTCCTCCCAGTTGGGTGATTCTCTCAAAATGTGAAACTATTGCGGTAATGACACAGATGAGGTGGTGTGATGACTCTTCACAATAATGCTAACTGTAGCATTAGCTATTATGACCGTTAGCTAAATAATGACCTTTGTCACATTCTAAAAAATATGGGCCTCATTCACCTGGAATGTTCAAAAGACTTTTAGTACTACAGCACACTTGTTTGTACACACAACACTTTCACAACGACAATAGCGCCTCACTGCTGCGTCCCGAAATGTCCATTCTCAAAGAGTTAAAAATCGTACCGTGGACAGACCTTCCATCGTTCCCCCAAAGATAAGACACTTCTGTCTGAATGGATTAAAAACATAAAGAGGATCCTGGTCCATATTTACAGTAAGATAAGGATAATTATGTCACTGAAATGCATTAGCTAACACATTAAGCTTAGCTTACCAGATGTGCATCAATAATAAATATCGCTAACAGCCATCTAATCAACCTAATGTCGCCATGAAATAATAAAATATGAATGTGTAATTACATAACACTACATTCTATATGTTATTTAAACATTATTATTTCCATTTTGTGGTTAGCGTGTTGATGGCTCTCAGTATTGATGCTATGCTAGCGCTGCCATTAGCCTACTTAAACTTTATGTAGCCTTCAACCCAGTTACTGTAGCCTTTCAGCAAGGCAGCCTGGGGAATATTACAGTCCTTACACTAATTTTTCAACAGTATCGATCGTAAACTCTGGCGTGATGGACAGATTGGTGGTCCAAACTGTTGGCATGTCGACAACTCAAACATTCACTGAAGCTAGTGATTGACAACGTATGGAACTATGGACTTCTGTTTAACTTCTGTTCCACTCAAGAGTAAAAATGGCTGCCAGGTGAATACGGCTAATTACCAAACAAATTTTAAATAATGGAAAAAAAACCCCCACACTTTTTCATTAGTAAATGTGACTCATTTGGGGAATGAGAATCAGTCTGGTCGTGTTGATGCCGTTATGAGACAAATCATAACATTTTACAAGAGCATAAAATAAAGGTGACTCGCCTTGTAGCTATTTTGGATGTTTTTTTAGTACAGATGCATTGTGGGTAGTTTCAGCTCATATTCTATATATGTGACCCACCACCAGTAAACCAGGCATAAGTGTGTGTAAATCCAAACAGAGTTATGTGTGTATCTTGGTAGAGTGGAAACTAAGGTTTAAGATGGTGAAAAAATGATGTTTCTATCACAAGTAGAACCAAAGTTATGGTCATTTTAATATCCACATTTGGACATATTTTACAATTTGCATATTTTTAGATATTGTCCGTTAAAGTTTTGGACTGTTTTGGGGTAGGAAGTCCTTAGCAACGCATAATAATTTGTATCCAATTGACACAAATTGTTGACAGATGTTAAAGGACACTCTGATGGACATGTCACAGAAGTTTTATATATTATAATAATAGGACAGAAGTGTGACGTATTATAATCATTTGGCTTACACCATTGGACAGAACATTCAATATAAGCTTTTACCTCGTACCAAACACTTGGGTGTTTACCCACGGAACGGAGATCGTTTTGTTCGGCGAAAAGAGGTGGAAGTCGTCTTTGTCTTTGCTCAGCAATACCTGAACTTTTGTCACCGCTTAAATAATTGACTCAATAAACACCTTTATTGATTGGATTTCAATGTAATGACCACAGGAAGTGAACATAGAGGTGTTAAGGTACCGTTTTTTGATAAGATGTAAACACTAATAACAAATCACCTTCCAGCCTAAATTTGGCTGTAGCTCTGAACGGCTCAGCGCGACTTATGCCTGGTTTGGTGGTGGGGGGTCACATATATAAATATACTGTGGTAATGACAATAAGGACTCATGGACATGATCTTTTCTGGAAATATTCTGAGTATTTGTCTCGTCTCATCATCTGAACCTGCTTTATCCTCACTTGGGTCACAGGGTTCACTGGGGGCCTAATCCAGGACAATTTAGATTAACCAGTTAACCAGTTAACCTATCAGTCCATGTCTTTGGATGGTGGGAGGAAACCGGAGTACCTGGAGAAAACCCACACAGACACGAGGAGAACGTGTAAACTCTACACAGAAAGGTCTGGTGAGGGATTCGAACCAGGGACCTTCTGTCTGTGAGGCACGAGTGCTAACTACTGCACCCCTTATTCTGAATATTCATTATTAAAATGGCTAAAATAACAACACTTAATGAAACCTTTGACATAAACAATGTACTTGTAGTTGTATTTATGTATTCATTGTTCTGTTTTCCCTTAAATCAAAGACCAGAATTTTGGTTTGGTAATGAGAATTTACCCTCAAAATGTATAAAAAGTGGAACATAAAACTAGAATGTTTTAAAATAACAGTGTGTGAAAGAAAACAGTAAAATAATGAATTTATTTCATATTTAACCACTAAAACCTCAGGGTCACTTATTTATTTTTTTGTTAAGTGACAAAATAATAAGTGGGCGGCTGTGGCTCAGTTGGTAGAGTGGGTCGTTAGGGTCAAAGGTTAAAGCTGTGGCTCAGTTGGTAGAGTGGGTCGTTAGGGTCAAAGGTTAAAGCTGTGGCTCAGTTGGTAGAGTGGGTCGTTAGGGTCAAAGGTTAAAGCTGTGGCTCAGTTGGTAGAGTGGGTCGTTAGGGTCAAAGGTTAAAGCTGTGGTTCAGTTGGTAGAGTGGGTCGCCCAATGACCAAGAGGTTGGTGGTTCGCGTCCCGGCTCTGGCTGTCCACATGTCGAAGTGTCCTTGGGCAAGACACTGAACCCTGACTTAGGCCCCCATTAGGACTGACCTTTGACCTTAGAAACCTACTGGTGTATGAGTGTGTGTGAATGGGTGAATGTGAAACTAATGTAAAGAGCTTTGAACCATGAAGGTGGAACAGAACTATATAAATGCAGAACATTTACTAATAAGTAATAAAATGTCTTTTCTTTAACATCCAGTCCTTACATTATGTTGCATCATGTTGTTAAAGTCTTTATAGATGGTACAGTTGAACACACACTGTAGTGTCATTTTCACTATTTTCTTCCCAGAAAAAGGATGTCAAAATTGTCAAAACTGTGGAATGTTTCCACACTCATGTTCAAGTATTGCTGTCAGACTCCACAGAGAGGGAACGCTACTTTAAGGTGAGCAACTCTTAACACAATAATGGCTCATAATGTAATAACTTATTATATTATTAGTTCAGCTGTATAGCAACTCCTAATGTAATAAAAGTTTATAAAGTAACCATACCTTAATAAACTATAGGATTGCTTCTAAAGCATTAATTAACCAAACTTAACCTTAGTTAACCTTTCACCTTGCACTAATGGCAAAGGTAAAAAAATGGTGTTAAAGGAACTTTTCTCACAACATAAACCTTTGTTACATTATGAGCTGCTGTATAGCTGAGCTAATAATGTAATAAGTTATTACATTATGTGCAAAGATGTTATAGAATGTGCTTATGATTGGGTTACATTATGAGTCAATTATTACATTATGAACTTTTATGACCTTATTTTCCATACTATAAGGCACACTTAAAAAAACTGTAATTTTGTGCCTTATAATCCAGTGTGTCTTGTATGGATGGATTCTGATTGTGCATAGTGACTTGACTTTTTATCTGATAAATGTAACTAACTTTGACTTTATAGTCCAGTGCGCCTTATAGTGTGGAAAATATGGTACATTTAAGTTATTATGTTATGAGTTGTTAGAGATATGAAAGATCAGGAGCAGTTAAAAATGTTAGGTTTGTGTATGTTCTGACCTGTAGGTTTGTAATATGCAGCTTTTCTTACCTTTACTGACAGGAGGAATTTCCTGTGGAGTATGGACAAAAGTTTGACCAGGAACTGGAGAAGCTGCTGTGGGAGTTTCTGATCCGCCTGGACCAGTTACTTCCAGTTCCCAACCTGGCTCAGGTAATGAAAGAAGAGCTCCACCATGTTAGAAAAAACTGACATTACCAGTTATTTTATTAACCCTGCGATATGAAAAACTGGTCAGTAGAAAATAACGTCTGTGTGGTGTCGACGCTAACGCACAAACAGATTAATGGTCGACACTGAACATACATTTGACTGTAACTGAAATAATTAAATACTATTAATAATTAAATAAAAATAAATGGAAAAAAAATAACGACATGTATAAATACATACATAAAAATAATAAAAAAAATTAGTCCTTGGAGCTAAAATAATTATATAAAATTAATTAAAAATAAATCATATATATATATATATATATATATATATATATATATATATATATATATATATATATATATATATATAAAACATTGAATTAAAGTAATTACAGGACCTGTGATGTGACTATTGTACACACATACATTGTAATGTCGATCCTTAAACATTATAATGTGCAGCTGTAACAACATTTGGTCGCAATAAATTAAAAATATAAAAATACACATAATGATGACCTGGACGTCATCAAAGCAAACAAACAAAAACAAATAGAAGATGAGGATGAGGCCTGTTGTTAATGTGGACCACAGCCGCCCCTTTACATCAAACACTAACTGTTTTTCACACTATAGTCTGCACTGAACAGAGACGTCCAATCATTTGTAACTTAAATGATCAGTGACGTGTTTTGTGCTCAGACCGTGTCGTGGCTCAGTGAAGTGCCTGTCGTCCTGGAGGAGTGTGCACGGGCAGCCACCCAGCCCCAGCTCCTGAAGATCCTGCTGGACCATCAGACCTGCCTGGGCCATCTGGAATCAGCAGGTGAACAAGCTCACCCCTGAACCTTCTGCTGACCTTTAACCCTTTGATGCACATACTGCTCACTCCACTGGACACTTATTCCACAGCTGTTCTCTTGTACATTTGTGGGTTCTGTTAGCCTAGCCTAGCCTAGCCTAGCCTAGCCTAGCCTAGCAGTGTTATCTCAATTCATTCCATGTATGGGTCTAGTGGTGCTTCATAGTCAGAGGAGGCGGGGCTAAAAGGTTGTCTTTCAAATCCTCTGTATGCAATAGGAAGGTACTACAACCAATCAGTGTAATCTTTAGGATGACGTAGTTAGAGCGCCGGAAAGTTGACGGAGAAAGTTAGGAATGACTAAACAAAATGGTGGATTATGGAGCTGAACGACTGTTGTCGCTTCTGTAAAAAGAATTTAAAGATTGTTGATTGCTACACCTGTTGTTGTTCTTCTTCTATGGTTGTTTACGCTTGTTTCTCTCCAAATCGTCTCTTTGTTAGGCCCGCCCTCTGACTCTATACTTCACTGTGATTGGTCGACCAGTTTCAGGGAAATCGAGACAAAAGTTACATTGAGTGAAACTAGACTACTACGATAGAACATTAGATTTACTGATGCTAGGAGGAGCTAGTGTGGCTAGGCTACTACGATAGAACATTAGATTTACTGATGCTAGGAGGAGCTAGTGTGGCTAGGCTACTACGATAGAACATTAGATTTACTGATGCTAGGAGGAGCTAGTGTGGCTAGGCTACTACGATAGAACATTAGATTTACTGATGCTAGGAGGAGCTAGTGTGACTAGGCTACTACGATAGAACATTAGATTTACTGATGCTAGGAGGAGCTAGTGTGGCTAGGCTACTACGATAGAACATTAGATTTACTGATGCTAGGAGGAGCTAGTGTGGCTAGGCTACTACGATAGAACATTAGATTTACTGATGCTAGGAGGAGCTAGTGTGGCTAGGCTACTACGATTGAACTTTAGATTTAATGATGCTAGGAGGAGCTAGCGTGGCTAGGCTAGTAAGTTTGCTGTTCTTCATGAACAAATTGCATATTATGTCCATGAAGTAATAAATTAATAACTGTTATTAAAGATTGTTAAAATGTGAGCAATTAGTTGAATTTTGTTTTAATTTCGTTCATTCATTTTTAATTTTATTAATCTTGCCCAATATTGGTTGGGGGAGATTATTGTAATCACTGCGTGTGTTTGTCTGCAGAGACATATCATGCTCTAACTCAATGAATACTTGAGATATCACCATGTAATTACATGGTGATATACCTATAGCCAATGTGCATTTGAGTAAAGGTCAAAGGTTAAGGTCACAATTAACTAAAAGGTCAAAATCACATTATGGGTTATAACTCAAGAACAGAGGGTCACAGAACGATGCAGAATGAAGATTTATAAAATTCTGATGATTGGTGTTATCACCTACAACCAATAGTTTTTCAGATCTCTGGAGGTCAAAGGTGACATGTGGCCAAATTAACTTGTGTAACACTGTGTCAAACATAGACATATCACGCTATAACTTAATCAATACTGGATATATTATCATAATATTACACACACTGATGTGTATATATATATATATATATATATATATATATATATATATATATATATATAACCAAATTATCAATATTGCAAAAGGTCAAGGTTCCATTTAGCAGAAAGGTTAAAATCACATTATTGACTTTAATTCAAGAACAGGTTGTCATAGAAACTGGAGATCGGCGCAAAATAGGGGCAATATTAGACATTCTGTGAATACTAGTTTTCACACAATATATCACTTTCTAGTGGGTGTTAAATACATGTTTCTTTGCTTCAGAAACGAAACGTATGTTAAAGGAGAATAAAAACACTCGGGGGGGGGGGGGGGGGGGGACTCCACTAAGGTTCTCATAATTCACCAAAGGGTTAAAGGATCATTTATGTTCAATTAAATTTTATTTATAAAGCCCTAATTCACAACAAAGTCGTCTCAGAGGGCTTTACAAAAACACAATCAACTACAGAGATGCATGAAAAGTCCCAAGCATCCCCTGTCCTTAGACCCTCCCCCTGTCCTTAGACCCTCCCCCTGTCCTTAGACCCTCCTTCTCGGCAAGAAAAAACTTCCAAACCCAGTTGGAAAAGAAGAAATCTTGAGGAGAACCACATTGAAGGACAGATCCACTCCCATGGACGGACAGGCTATAGATGAACGTCCATTTATAAATGAAGGAGGGGGGGCTGGTCCAGACAGGCAGGGGCGGAGGTCCGGGGTCACAGGTCGGCACAGGCGAGACACTGCAGATCCTGTCGTCCATGGCTCCCGTGCAGACACTGTCAGGAAAACCACCACTCCCCCCGGGGGGGGGACACCAGGTGACTAGTCATGAACAGACTTGGTATGAAAGATATGTTATAAAAATGACAGAAACAGGTGTGAGAGAGAGAAAGAGAAGAAAGAACTCAGTGTCTGTACTTCCCCCAGCATTCTAACTCCTAGGGCAGCCTAGACTGAACTGTGACTCATACATCATGTATACATGATATATGAGTCACATCATTTTTAACTAACCTGACCATAGTCTTTCTCAAACAGGAATGTTTTCAGCCTAATTTTAAATGTACAGACTGTGTCGGCATCTTTAATATTAAAGGGAAGATGATTCCATAAGACAGTAACCATGGTAACTAAAGGCTCTAGCTCCTACTGTACTTTTAGAAACCCTAGGAACTTTCAATAAACCTGCATTCTGAGAACGAAGGGTTCTATTGGGCTGGTACGGAACCAGATCATCTTTAAGATAAGAGGGGCCCATACCATTAATGGTTTTATATGTAAGGAGGAGGATTTTAAATTTAATTCTAAACTCAACTATTAGCCAGTGAAGGGTTTGGAGCACAGGGGTGATAGGGTTAGGGGTCAGGGGTCAGGGTTTGGAGCACAGGGGTGATAGGGTTAGGGGTCAGGGGTCAGGGTTTGGAGCACAGGGGTGATAGGGTTAGGGGTCAGGGGTCAGGGTTTGTAGCACAGGGGTGATGTGTTCTCTTCTATTTGATCCTGTTAATAATCTTGCTGCTGCATTTTGAACCAGTTGAAGCTTTTTAGGGAATATTTAGGACACGCTACAAGTAAGGAGTTACAATAATCTAATCGTGATGTAACAAATGCATGAATTAATTTTTCTGCAGTTGTTTTAGACAGAATATTCCTAATTTTGGCTAATGTTGCGCAGGTGAAAGAAGGCTGTTCTACATGTTTGGTTAATGTGCCCTGACCTCTGACCCCTGACCCTTTGAATGAAAGATCTGGATCAAATAAAACTCCTAAATTTTTAACTGTGGCACTGGGTGTTACACTTAAGCTGTCCAGAGTAACTATGTGGTCAGGTAGGGAGTCTCTCACATTTTTAGGACATTTTTCAGGGTTCAATAAAAGATAATTGGCACTCATCCAAGTTTTTATGTCTTGGACACAAGTACTTAGTTTATCTATTTGTCTGGTCTGATCAGGTTTAATCGATAAATATAGCTGTGTGTCATCTGCATAACAATGAAAATTAATGCCATGATTTGTAATGATGTTACCTAAAGGGAGCATATATAGTGTAAACAAAATAGGCCCAAGGACTGACCCTTGGGGCACGCCATAATTAACTCTGGAGGACTGCGATGATTATTGATTAACGTTAACAAATTGATATGGATTAGATAAATATGATTTAAAGCAGCAGAGGGCTGCTCCTCTAATACCTATATCACATTCTAATCTGTGCACTAAGATACTGTGGTCAATGGTGTCAAAGGCTGCACTAAGGTCTAATAACACCAGGACCAATATTAATCCGATGTCAGCGGCTAATAATAAGTCATTAGTAACTTTAACTAACGCCGTTTCAGTGCTATGATGGGCACGAAAGCCAGACTGAAACTGTTCAAATAAACTATTATCTTGCAGGTATTGGCACAGCTGTTTAACTATTACTCGTTCTAAAACCTTTGACAGGAAGGGCAAATTAGATATAGGCCTATAATTGGCTAAAATGTCAGGATCTAGGGTAGGCTTTTTCAGAATTGGTTTAATAACAGCATATTTAAATGACTGCGGCACATATCCAGTAATTAATGAAGTGTTAATTATATTTAGGACAGTGTTAATAATTAGGGGCAGAATCTGTTTAAAGAGTTTAGTTGTAATTGGATCTAAGAGGCAGGTGATGATTTGGAAGACATGATAATAGATATGACATCAGTTTGGTCTACAGTGGTGAAATTATTTAGTGTTACAGAGGGATTTATTAAAAGGCCTAGGTTTGAAAGCGCTACTTTTTCTGATCTAATATTTGGGAGAAATGTGTCTATTTTGTCTCTAATAGTTGATATTTTATTGTTAAAGAACTGCAGGAAATCATCAGAATGGAGCGTGGATGGAATAACTGGTTCCACGGAGGTGTGTCTGTTTGTCAGTTTGGCTACAGTACTGAACAGGAATCTAGGATTATTCTGGTTTTCTTCTATTATGGATGAGTAATATCTAGTTTTGGCTGTACGCAAAGATGGATTATACTTTATTAAGATATTTTTCCAGGCATTGAGAGAATCTTCTGAGTTGAATCGCCTCCATTGCCTCTAATTTAGGTGTTGCTTGTTTAATGGAGCGAGTGTCAGCGTTGTACCATGGGGAGGTTAATCTAACCTTAGTAGTTTTTAACTTAAGAGGGGCAACTATATCTAACGTAGTTTGTAGTGTGAGCATGGTACTATCAACTAACTCATCACTTATACTGGGACTAAATGTGCCGTCGTAAAGGGGATGTGGGCGCATGTGCACTACTTCTTCTATTGTTCTCTTGTATCCGGTGGCACTGGTTTACAGCACTCATAGTGGTGTGGTATGTAAATTGCATCGTCTTCAGCACGTGATTCGCCCTCATGCTGACGCAGATTTTTACTGAAACAGTAAAACTTTTTACGTATTGTCTTTTTGACACTGTTTCAAAACTAAACCCATATCGAACTTGTATGGACGTAGCCTCAGACGCTCTGGAAATTCACGACTTTGTTACATTCTTTTTAAAAGCATAGTCCAGTATTTTATTAGAAATGTAAATGACGGCAAAGCTTAGCGTCCTATCAGGGTTGTTGTTTTAAAAAAAAGAATGCAACAAAGTTGTGAATTTCCAGAGCGTCTAAAGGCCTATTTATACTCTGAACCCAAGTCATCTGCAACATGTCGCAGGTACGTCGCAGACTCTTTAGCCCCTGTCGCGGAGAGTTGTGCCCACTACCCAGAAAATGTAACCCACTGCAGACAATGTCACAGGGAAGACTAGAAAAGTGTCTCTGATTGGTCCATTCTGCATCTGCACTACATGCACTTCCACGTTCCTTCTGTCTTCTTTTGTGAACACGAACGTTATTGTTGAAGACGACTGAATATGGATTCGACAGAGTCCATCAGGAAGTGGAAGAATCTGCGAGACCAGTTTGACGACAAAACGGTCTGATGTGGGGAGTGTGGATCCAGGTGGGAAATGCTAGTGAGTTTGTGACAATGACCCTTTCATTGTGGTGGAGAAAAGCACATGCCATGGACTCCCTGCACTGGCATGAATTACAAATATCTGTGACGAAATAACTTTGACAGTTTCCCGCAAGAGTATGCAGAAGACTTAACTCTGCATTCGGCAGTCGACTATTTGGGTCTTCGTCCTCAGACATCTTATGAATCCAGAGGTCCATGTGTGTAGATCAGTAACTGTGGACACACTATCTGAGGACATGAAGACCTCAGGACACTTGGATTTGTCTTTAAGAACCCTCTACTTACTACCACATTAGTGTGATGTTGTTGACAATTTTATAAGAGTTAGACTAAAAATAAAGTTCAGTTGGTAGAGTGGGTCGCCCAATGACCGAGAGGTTGGTGGTTCGCGTCCCGGCTTTGGCTGTCCACATGTCGAAGTGTCCTTGGTCAAGACACTGAACCCTGACTTAGGCCCCCAGTAGGACTGACCTTTGACCTTAGAAACCTACTGGTGTATGAGTGTGTGTGTGAATGGGTGAATGAGAGGCTAATGTAAAGAGCTTTGAACCATGAAGGTGGAAAAGAACTATATAAGTGCAGTCCATTTACCATTTACAACCAATCAGTGTAATCTTTAGGATGACGTAGTTAGAGCGACTGAAAGTTGACATATAGGAGTCTGGAGAAAGTTAGGAATGACTAAACAAAATGGTGGATTATGGAGCTGAACGACTGTTGTCGCTTCTGTAAAAAGAATTTAAAGATTGTTGACGTTTTCTCACATTCTTCACTCATCTGTGATAAAAGGAAATCTACACCTGTTGTTTTTCTTCTTCTATGGTTGTTTACACTTGTTACTCTGCCAATCATCACAGCGTCTCTTTGTTAGGCCCGCCCTCTGACCTTATACTTCACTGTGATTGGTCGACCAGTTTCAGGGAAATCTAGACAAAAGTTTAATTGAGTGAAACTAGACTACTACGATAGAACATTATATTTACTGATGCTAGGAGGAGCTAGTGTGGCTAGGCTACTACGATAGAACATTAGATTTACTGACGCTAGGAGGAGCTAGTGTGGCTAGGCTACTACGATAGAACATTAGATTTACTGACGCTAGGAGGAGCTAGTGTGGCTAGGCTACTACGATAGAACATTAGATTTACTGACGCTAGGAGGAGCTAGTGTGGCTAGGCTACTACGATAGAACATTAGATTTACTGATGCTAGGAGGAGCTAGTGTGGCTAGGCTACTACGATAGAACATTAGATTTATTGATGCTAGGAGGAGCTAGTGTGGCTAGGCTACTACGATAGAACATTAGATTTACTGACGCTAGGAGGAGCTAGTGTGGCTAGGCTACTACGATAGAACATTAGATTTACTGATGCTAGGAGGAGCTAGTGTGGCTAGGCTACTACGATAGAACATTAGATTTACTGATGCTAGGAGGAGCTAGTGTGGCTAGGCTACTACGATAGAACATTAGATTTACTGATGCTAGGAGGAGCTAGTGTGGCTAGGCTACTACGATAGAACATTAGATTTAATGATGCTAGGAGGAGCTAGTGTGGCTAGGCTACTACGATAGAACATTAGATTTACTGATGCTAGGAGGAGCTAGTGTGGCTAGGCTACTATGATAGAACATTAGATTTAATGATGCTAGGAGGAGCTAGTGTGGCTAGGCTACTACGATAGAATATTAGATTTACTGATGCTAGGAGGAGCTAGTGTGGCTAGGCTACTACGATAGAACATTAGATTTAATGATGCTAGGAGGAGCTAGTGTGGCTAGGCTACTACGATAGAACATTAGATTTACTGATGCTAGGAGGAGCTAGTGTGGCTAGGCTACTACGATAGAACATTAGATTTACTGATGCTAGGAGGAGCTAGTGTGGCTAGGCTAACTGATCATATCAGTAAGCAGTTAACATATGCATATTCTTGTGTTTCACAGCGTCTCTTCCTCCAAACATGGGAGAGTCCATCCTGGCTTCACTTTCTCTGCCTCCATCTGGAAGAGTTCCTTCAGATCAGCCGACGGCATCTAAGACGAACACTGCGGACCGCCCCCCTACCTCTGAGCGCAACGCTACACAGACCCGACACGACACGCCTGTTATTAGTCCTGTTTTTGGACTGATGTCGAATGACGACGTGCCAATCATGAGCGCCGCCAAAAGGTCACGGAGAAGCGACAAGAACTCTGATTCTGAATTAAGCAGCGTTAAACAAAAGCAGGTGTTTGAACACAACGGACAAAGAGAAGATGCAGAGGACGACGTGTCCAATGAACCCAGCGGAAATAAACGTAAACAACCAGACGACGACGAAGAAGAAGAAGAAGAAGTGTTGAGGCTGGTCAGATGTGGGAAAAAGAGTGTGGAGAAGTTATGGCAAAGGAACTACAGAACTGATGCCAGCGAAGAAGAAAAAGGACAAATGACCAAAGCCGTCCTGGAAACACACATGGCCCAGCACGGTGTCAAAAACCTGCCCGACAATCCGGCCCTGTCCACTGTCTTCATGTCGTGTCTGAGCAGCCAGCCCCGAGTCACCCTCAAAAAATTGTGCCTGTCGTCCATTAGTGCCGGAGATGAAGCGTCCGACGACCAGCAGCTGCAGCAGAGCCCACGGGGAAAAGCAGCGGTGAAAACCAGCTCCCACAAACCCCGAAAACCTGACTGTGGTTTTCCAGGCCTTCACGACAAAGAGTAAGAGACACTGCGGGAAGTAACGGCAGTGCATGACCTCAGCTGTTAGCAAAAATTCTGCAGGTTATTGACAATGTTAACAATCTATGAATTTTCTAGTTTTTTTAAAGGAGTCATTCTATGGTTGTTTCATTAATATTGTTGTTCTCCATTGTTATTGACTACATTGTGTGTTGGTTCTATTTTAAAATAACGTTAAGATTGTTTTGTTTCCAGCAGTTAGGAAAATAACTTGAGATCAAACAACAGACGGTACTTCCTCATACGCGGTCACAAGGTGTCTCTGATTAGCTCAGAATGCGTGAAGGAACCCCCCCCCCCCTCGCTGTGTATGTATTTAGCTTTGCCCAAGTAGCATCCTGCTAGGTTTTATGCTGCTGCTTGTTTTGAAAACGTACAGTAAAAAACAGTCTTTATTTCCACAGACACATGAACCAGCTTTTTACAGTTTGTGCAGCAGCTACTGTGACGACATTTTCTCTGGTAGATGCTAATGCTATTTCATATTTGCTGCAACGGGGGAGGGGCTTAACCCCACATGGGTGATGCTAAAGTCCCTCTGACGTCAGATGGACCAGCTTTTTCTGAGTCCCTTGTTTCTCTTGTCCTTTGTAAAGACAAATATTACTGTATGTTTTGCACTATAAGGCGCACTGCTAATGGATGGTTTTAGTTTTATATATATATATATATATATATATATATTTGTTCAAACGTTAATGAGCATATTCACAATATCCATAAATATAGTCTATGTAGCCTTTAACACCTACTGTCGTAAATATGCAACATACCAAAAAACCTATTTATGTTTGTGCTATAATCACATTCCAGTATTTTCCACACTATAGGGAACACTGGATTATAAGGCGGTAATTAATAGTCGGGGTTTATTTTCATACATAAAGCACACTGTCGCAAACCCCCCCCCTCCCCCCCCCCCCCCCCACACACACACACACACACACTATTAATTATATATGTTATAGTGAAGTGAATTATTTCCACTTTTTTCCTGCACTAGTTTTTTTTCAGGTTATTCACATGTTTTTTTGTTTGGGTAATTTATGACACTAAGCATTTTCATAATTTAATGGCGACAAAAATTTTTTTTTATTTTTTATAGGTTTGTCGTTTATTTAATTTTTTTAGGTTTTACTAACAAAGTACATTTTTCACACTAAAATGTCTGTTACCATGGTGATATTTTTCAAGTTGGCTCAATTAACACCTAAAAAAGTTGATAGGATCCATAGGTATCATTTCCAAGTGTTAACATTTTTCTCCAGTGGACGATATATTTACTAAAATGAAATTCTAAACTATACTTTACCCCAAAAAGCATTTTTTTGAGGTAAAACAATGTGACCATATGGTTTAATTTTTATCCTGAAGTTGATCTGTGCTCATTTTGGTATTTGACTCATTCCTGTACCAACAGAACATCCTCCACAGCTGAGAGTGAACTGTGAGTGGGTGGGTTCATGACCATGTGGACAGCCCTGGTGTGGGTGGGTGGGCCTTATGTTTGACCCCCTCTGCTCTACACGCTTCAGACTTTTCAAACTATTATTACAGACTGTGGTTAAATCTTACATATATAATAAATTCGTGTTGTTTCATTCATTTTTGTCTGAAATCATGTTTATAAGTTAAAGGGACAGTTCAGTATTTTATTAAAGGGACAGTTCAGTATTTTATTAAAGGGACAGTTCAGTATTTTATTAAAGGGACAGTTCAGTATTTTATTAAAGGGACAGTTCAGTATTTTATTAAAGGGACAGTTCAGTATTTTATTAAAGGGACAGTTCAGTATTTTATTAAAGGGACAGTTCAGTATTTTTCAGATGAATGTGTTTGTCATCAGTGTCTTTACTCTGGTGCACCCACACTGACTCCGCCCCTCTCCTCTGACTCCGCCCCTTTACGCTGGTGCACCCACACTGACTTACCCCCCACACTGTCCTGTGAGCTCAGTTCTGGTCCTGTTCTGATCAAAGCCAAAGTAGTCCCGGCAGGTTTCCTGGGGTCAACAAAATAAAACGTGTTTCTTCTCAAAACAGTATGTGTTAGAATGAGTGATTTATTTACATAACAAAACCATCACTGAACTAAAACTCACACCTTGTAATTGTTTGGAGCTACTTTCTGTCAATAGTGATCAATGTGCTAGTGTTGTCACTGCTAACAACTGTGCACCTGCACGTAGCAGCCGCTAACACTGACCAACAACTGGTGAAAGTAGTTTGATAAGACGCACAACTGTTAGCAGTGACAACAACCATTGATTAGTTTGGTCATTTTACTGAATATTTAGGTAATTTTTCTTCATTTCACTAAATATTTTTGGTAACTTTTGTTAATTTTTCTGAAAATTTATTGTAATTTTTGTTCATTTTACAGAATATTTAGGTCATTTTACTGAATATTTACTTCATTCTAGTTAATTTTGCTGAATATTTTCGTCAACTTAGTTAATTTTACTAAATATTTTGGTAATTTTACTTAATATTACTGAATATTTTTGGTCATTTTTATTCATTTTACTGAATATTTTTTTTCTATGCTTCTTATCAAACTACTTTCATCAGTTGTTGGTCAGTGTTAGCGGCTGCTATGTGCAGGCGCACATCTGTTAGCAGTGACAATGCTAGCGCATTGATCACTATTGTGAGAAAGTAGCTCCAAACAATTATGAGGTGAGTTTTAGTTCAGTGATGGTTTTGTTATGTAAATAAATCACTCATTCCAACACATACTGTTTTGAGAAGAAACAGGTTTTATTTTGTTGACCCCAGGAAACCTGCCGGGACTACTTTGGCTTTGACCAAAACTGGACCAGAACTGGGCTCACAGGACACTGTGGGGGGTAAGTCAGTGTGGGTGCACCAGAGTAAAGCGGCGGAGTTGGAAGAGAGGGGCGGAGTCAGTGTGGGTGCACCAGAGTAAAGGGACGGAGTCAGTGTGGGTGCACCAGAGTAAAGGGACGGAGTCAGAAGAGAGGGGCGGGGTCAGTGTGGGTGTACCAGAGTAAAGGGGCGGAGTCAGTGTGGGTGCACCAGAGTAAAGGGGCGGAGTCAGTGTGGGTGCACCAGAGTAAAGGGGCGGAGTCAGTGTGGGTGCACCAGAGTAAAGGGGCGGAGTCAGTGTGGGTGCACCAGAGTAAAGGGGCGGAGTCAGTGTGGGTGCACCAGAGTAAAGGGGCGGAGTCAGTGTGGGTGCACCAGAGTAAAGGGGCGGAGTCAGTGTGGGTGCACCAGAGTAAAGAGGCGGAGTCAGTGTGGGTGCACCAGAGTAAAGGGGCGGAGTCAGTGTGGGTGCACCAGAGTAAAGGGGCGGAGTCAGTGTGGGTGCACCAGAGTAAAGAGGCGGAGTCAGTGTGGGTGCACCAGAGTAAAGGGGCGGAGTCAGTGTGGGTGCACCAGAGTAAAGAGGCGGAGTCAGTGTGGGTGCACCAGAGTAAAGGGGCGGAGTCAGTGTGGGTGCACCAGAGTAAAGGGGCGGAGTCAGTGTGGGTGCACCAGAGTAAAGGGGCGGAGTCAGTGTGGGTGCACCAGAGTAAAGGGGCGGAGTCAGTGTGGGTGCACCAGAGTAAAGAGGCGGAGTCAGTGTGGGTGCACCAGAGTAAAGGGGCGGAGTCAGTGTGGGTACACCAGAGTAAAGGGGCGGAGTCAGTGTGGGTGCACCAGAGTAAAGGGGCGGAGTCAGTGTGGGTGCACCAGAGTAAAGGGGCGGAGTCAGTGTGGGTGCACCAGAGTAAAGAGGCGGAGTCAGTGTGGGTGCACCAGAGTAAAGGGGCGGAGTCAGTGTGGGTGCACCAGAGTAAAGGGGCGGAGTCAGTGTGGGTGCACCAGAGTAAAGGGGCGGAGTCAGTGTGGGTGCACCAGAGTAAAGAGGCGGAGTCAGTGTGGGTGCACCAGAGTAAAGGGGCGGAGTCAGTGTGGGTGCACCAGAGTAAAGGGGCGGAGTCAGTGTGGGTGCACCAGAGTAAAGACACTGATGACACACACATACTGAACTGTACCTTTTAATGTGGATATTTTATCAAACATTTCTTTATTATTCAGTCATAAAAACTTGTCAAAAGCAGTTTTGTTAAAATAATTTCAACATTTATCGTCCATGTTATTAATGGTTTAATTGTATTAATTGTCTTTAACAGAAATCGACCTGCGTTACCAGATATGAGCAGATCTCCGTCACGACCACGATACAACGCAGGTGATTTGTGGGTTGTTTTAGTTTTTTTGTTTAAACTTTTTTTTTTTGCACATTTTTCAATGAATGTTAAAAAAGCTTTATATTATTTTTCACAGTTTGGTAATTCTTTAAACCTACCCACAATTTACTGTGTATTAACCCATGTATAAATGGTTTGTTCATGATCTATTAACTGTTTGTTACCTAGTTGTTCATGTTTATTAATGTATTACTTATACACAATTAATCATAAAGCATTTGTTCACACGACTATGAATGGTTGGTTCATAGAAAATAAGAACAAATGTTTTATGGTAAATTGTGTAAAATAAACTAACGATTAGGTAATAAATGGTTAATACATAGTGAGTTGTATGTATTATAAAGTGTTACCCAGAATTTAAAAAAAGTTAGAATTCAAGTTATATTTTTAAAAATTAAAATATTATTTATTTTTTTAGATTATATTTTATATTTTTAGTAAAATGTTCTCATAAATATTAGTTTGTCATTAGTTAAAGGATTCATAACACATTGACCCGTTAATTCCTAGTGTCGCAAATATGCAACGTACCAAAACTATGTGTCTTGTAAGTTCTATAGTAATGAATTATCTCAAGTGAATTTAACATTTATTTCTTTAAGGTTGAACAAATTATTTAGTTTTCTCCAAAAACCACAGTGCACCTTATATATGGGTTAATTCTGAATTTAGACTTTTTATCTCATAAATTCAAACTTTTGTCTCATGATTTAAAGTTTTTATCTCATAATTTTGGCTTTACTTAATGTGCCTTATAGTCCAGTGCACCTTATAGTATGGAAAATACGGTACACAAAGAAACAAGCAAAAAAATCTTTTACAAAATACACTCAAATTCACAAATGAAACTCAATAGAAAAAAAGCAAAACAGATTTTTTCAAAAACTCTTCTACAATACAGAAAAAAAACCATCTACAAGTGTAATAGAATATGTGTTTTTATATTTTTAATCAGATTAAATATGATAATGAATCAATCTGCATTAATGTGTTAATTGTGACAGTTTTTTTGTGTTTTAATATATTTAAATTCAGGGGTAATTGTGCCAAATATGTAAGTGCATTGAGGTTTTTATTGATGGTTAATGTGTCCTTGTGCGTTCAGAGTCGTCACTTCCTGCAGCCGACAGTGAAGACTACGTCGCTGATTCTGAGGACGAAGCCACAAAGAACTTTAAAGTCAGGGTACGAAAAAGTCAAAGAAAAAAACATTTACACTTCAGGAAGAAAATCAATCTACACTAGTGGAAAAAAAACACCCTGAACATTTTATACAATCTGAAATATTGTTACGTTTTTGTGGAAAATATTTAAAAACGTGACAGAATCAGACGCACACTCAAACCACTATAACAAGTAGAGAAGTACAAGTAACTAAGTACAAGTGCAAGTACTCTATTACTGTACTGAGGTACAATTTTAATTTTTGTATCTGTATTTATACTCTTTACATTTATATAAATATTTGTACTTTATACTCTTTACATTTATATAAATATTTGTACTTTATACTCTTTACATTTATATAAATATTTGTACTTTATACTCTTTACATTTATATAAATATTTGTACTTTATACTTTTTACATTTATATAAATATATGTACTTTATACTCTTTACATTTATATAAATATATGTACTTTATACTCTTTATATTTATATAAATATATGTACTTTATACTCTTTATATTTATATAAATATTTGTACTTTATACTCTTTACATTTATATAAATATATGTACTTTATACTCTTTACATTTATATAAATATTTGTACTTTATACTCTTTATATTTATATAAATATATGTACTTTATACTCTTTACATTTATATAAATATTTGTACTTTATACTCTTTATATTTATATAAATATTTGTACTTTATACTCTTTACATTTATATAAATATTTGTACTTTATACTCTTTACATTTATATAAATATTTGTACTTTATACTCTTTACATTTATATAAATATTTGTACTTTATACTCTTTATATTTATATAAATATATGTACTTTATACTCTTTACTTTTATATAAATATTTGTATTTTATACTCTTTATATTTATATAAATATATGTATTTTATATTTCTATAAATATCTTCTATCATAAACTTGACTCTTTTTGTCATAATTATTCATTTCTTATTTTGTATTAATGACTTTTTGTCTCATAATTAGTATTTTTTTTAATCTCATATTTATGAAGTACTTGTACTTAGTTACTTCCCACCTGTGTATAAAACTAGTACTAGTGAATAGTTTGACCATTAAATGTGTTAAAGCACAGAAGTGCTGCAGTTGTTGTATGATTGTGTGTCCAGTAAAGTACTTCTGTTCTGTCCACAGCTCTTTGTAAAGCGTTACTATAAAACCAAACACGGTACGTACGTTCCTACTCTTCGGGAATTCTGGAAACCCGGGATGAACCGTCGGAACTTATTGTCTTCCACCAGCAAACGCAGATGATGTCGCAGACGTTCACAGTGGATTCCAACATGAGGTGGAATTTCTACAAAACTGTCCAGGGTTTTTAAAGTTTTTTTAACTGGTAACCATGGTAACTGTACAGAAATGATGTGGTTCATTCAGTTCATAATAAATAAAATGTCAATTCTTTTAAATCTATGAATCATGATGAATAAAGGTATAGAATTGTGAATGCGTTTTATTTATTTTTTTTATTATTTAATGCGTAGGTGTGGATAATTAAACCTCACACATTCATTGGCTGATATTATGTTCATTGTTGTTATTTCTGCTCCATAGACGGTGTGTAGTGACTTGGATAAAGTAGAGTTTGACCACTTCCTGTCTACGATAAAAGTAAAAAACAGACGATTTTAATCACCAGCCTGAAAAGTTATTCAACCAACTACCGTATTTTCACATTATGAGGCGCACTGGTGCATTAAGGGAAAATTATTAGATAAAAGTAAAAAATTAGGAGATAAAATGTTACATTTATGATAAAAAGACAAAATTATCACATAAAATGTCAAACTTCCCAGTCATTAAGCAGATTTAATCCATATAATAAAGTGTTCTGTGGTTTTTGGAGAAAATTAAAGTGCACCTTACAGTCTGGAAAATACGGTATTTGTCCATAGTCTAAAGCATTTAATTGATCTGACTGCTAATGATTAGCTACCGTTAGCCTCACAAGCTAGTGGGATGAACAAAACACCTTTATAATTGAAGATAAAATTCTGTCAGAACTCATAATCACAATTTCACTGATGCAAACGATGCTAAATAATGCTAACTAATTATAACTCATGCTAACTAAAGCAAACTAAGACTAACCAATGCTCTACTAATATTGAATGATTCTAATGCTAACTGATGCTAAATAACATTAACCACATGTACTGTAGTTAGCTAACCTAATGCACTATAGTTAGCTAACCTAACGTACTGCAGTTAGCTAACCACATGTTTACACTTCTCCTTTTCTATTCAGGTTTATTTTTTCTCTCCCCTGTGGTCCTCTAGCGCCCCCTATTTGAAAACTACTGTTTCAAACAAATGTTGGAATAAAATTCAGTCATTTATTAACAAATGAATATAATTATTTGTGGGCGGAGCTTGTAAATGGTCACAGTCGTCCGCCCATCCCTCCCGTCACTGTGATCGTTTCTCCAGTGATGTACGAGGCCTCGTCCGAACACAGGAATGCGATCACTCCACCGATTTCCTCTGGTTCTCCAACTCTGAAACGAGTGAAAGATATTCAACACTGCATTCATCGTTTTGCAACGACGATATTAGAAAAAAAAATGACATTCCGATTTTTTTAACCCTACGATATGAAAAAAAAAAGGGTCAGTAAGTAAAAGGTGTGTGGTGTTGGCGCTAATGCTAATGCTAACGCTCAAACAGATTAGTGGTCGACACTGAACATCCTACTGTAACTGAAATAATTAAATATTATAAATAATTAAAAACTATTTATTGTGATAAATGTTATTCCCGGTGGTTCTGAACACTCACTCACGTCACTGAGGAAGAAAAATCTGTTCAAACTTGAAGGAAATTGTATTCAATCTGATTCAGACACAATATTTTTGTCCATTGACTTTATAAAAATAAATATTTGCTGACAGTTTAATGGCAGATGTTTGTTCCTCAGTGAAATGTGAAGAAAATCGACGTTAGAAAATGATCCTTTACAGTCGCAGCAGAACAATGAGTTTGTTCCACTTTTACCTTTTGATGCTCATCTGCTTTTTAACTTCATCCATCATGTCTTCATTCTGCCATAACTGAAACAAAAGGAACATTAGTCACTAGTTTAAACTCAGTGTTGTGGTGTTCGTTCGTCTCTTACTGCAGAACTAAAGCGGGTCTTGATGATCCCTGGTGCCACACAGTTGACCCTGATGTTACTGGAGGCCAGTTCTGGAGCCAAGACCCGGGTCAGACCCAGTAAAGCTGTTTTACTGACGCTGTAAGGACCCAAAGCCTGTGGACACCAAAACAACCCAGTTAGTATGTCCATGTGGGGCCCAGAAGGGTCACATTTGACCTGTATATAAGGGTCCATGTGGGGCCCAGAAGGGTCACATTTGACCTGTATATAAGGGTCCATGTGGGACCCAGAAGGGTCACATGACCATTGTTACCGGTATTGGTTGGTATCCAGCCACAGACGATACAAACACCACATTTCCACCCCTAAAAAAAAAACAGTCACACATTAAGACATTAAGAAATTAATATTAATTACTATAATATTTATATTAAAACAGTATTTTTGAAGTATGGTTAACTAACCATAACTAACAACTAACCATGTTAACTAACTACAATACATGTTGTTAACTAACTACAGTACATGTTAACTAACTACAGTAAATGTTAACTAACTACAGTAAATGTTGTTAACTAACTACAGTTCATGTTAACTAACTACAGTACATGTTGTTAACTAACTACAGTACATGTTAACTAACTACAGTACATGTTGTTAACTAACTACAGTACATGTTGTTAACTAACTACAGTAAATGTTAACTAACTACAGTACATGTTGTTAACTAACTACAGTTCATGTTAACTAACTACAGTACATGTTAACTAACTACAGTACATGTTGTTAACTAACTACAGTACATGTTAACTAACTACAGTACATGTTGTTAACTAACTACAGTACATGTTGTTAACTAACTACAGTTCATGTTAACTAACTACAGTACATGTTAACTAACTACAGTACATGTTAACTAACTACAGTAAATGTTGTTAACTAACTACAGTACATGTTAACTAACTACAGTACATGTTGTTAACTAACTACAGTACATGTTAACTAACTACAGTACATGTTGTTAACTAACTACAGTACATGTTAACTAACTACAGTACATGTTGTTAACTAACTACAGTACATGTTGTTAACTAACTACAGTTCATGTTAACTAACTACAGTACATGTTAACTAACTACAGTACATGTTAACTAACTACAGTAAATGTTGTTAACTAACTACAGTACATGTTAACTAACTACAGTACATGTTAACTAACTACAGTACATGTTGTTAACTAACTACAGTACATGTTAACTAACTACAGTACACGTGGCAAAAAAGATGTTCAAGTCATACAGATATAAATTTCAAAGTTGTTAAAACCCCTTTTTTTTTAAGTGCACGGGCCAGATAGGACCCTTTAGCGGTCCAGTTTTGGCCCCAGGGCCTTATATTGGACAGCCTGGTCGTACCCTCTCTTCTCCATGTGAGGAACCACCAGTTTGGTCATGAGGAAGGAAGCTTTGACGTTGATGGACAGAATCTGGAATTACACACAGTTACACACTGACGGACGGAGACTTGGCTGATTAAGAAGGGGCGGGGCCAGAGGGGCGGGGCCACAGAGCGTACCTTGTCCCAGACCTCCTCTGTGGAGTCGATGGTGTTTCCAAAGAAAGGGTTAACTGCTGCGTTTGACACTAGAATATCAACACCACCGTACGTCTGCAGCGTCTGAAGGATGAAGAGCACAGCTGGTAAAAGTTATGAAGTACAAGTACAAATACTGGGGTGGAAAAATACTCTGGTCAAAGTACAACTACTGATTCAACTGCTTTACTGAAGTAAAAGTCAAAAAGTACAACTTAAAAGTTACAAAAAATTCTTAGTATATTTTATTTTTTAGTTTTTTTTTTCTAATATACAAACATAGTACAACGTATTACTATGACAACATAGTATAAATAAACAAACAAATAATAATAATAATAATGGAGTAAAGTATGAATAAAATGGTTAGAAAATTAGATAAATATGTGAAAAATAAGTCAAATAAACAAAAGTAAAAAAAACAGAAATATTTTTTGTAGTAATAATAATATAATATTGTGACATTTTAAACATTGTATTTGAACATTAATGATGTTTAGGTGGAACACAGAGTCCACAGCTGGTCAACAGGTCATTATTTCTGATATTCATTTACATATATGGGGGGGGAGGTTACAGCTTAACCCTTTGTTGTTTTACTGCCCTTAAATTTGACTAAAGTATTAAAAGTCAAACATTACTCCTTCATCAATCGTACCAACGTCATTTGACACTTGGTTCAAAGTAGATGTATTAGCTCTTTGTGTTTGTAGCATTAGCATTAGCATTAGCATTAGCATTTCATGACCCTTTACTATCATCTCTACTGTTTGGTTCAGCATGTTTTCAAAAAATTATTCCATGAATACCAAAGTATTTCTGAAACATGATGAGGATTAGTTATGTAAAATAAAATCTGTAAAAGTTCAAATGAACTAACCTGTAATTTAGTGTCCAAAAGAAAAGACCAAACCAGAGGTGTTGTCATGGCTATGACCCGTACTACTTCAGTACTTGTACTTGTACTCCAGTACTTGTACTTCAGTACTTGTACTTGTACTCCAGTACTTGTACTTCAGTACTTGTACTTGTACTTCA
The DNA here is from genome assembly GCA_020466265.1 of Siphamia tubifer. Taxonomy (NCBI): domain Eukaryota; kingdom Metazoa; phylum Chordata; class Actinopteri; order Kurtiformes; family Apogonidae; genus Siphamia; species Siphamia tubifer. The sequence goes on along the minus strand of CM035800.1, from coordinate 1,377,308 downwards.
GTACTTGTACTTCAGTACTTGTACTTCAGTACTTGTACTTGTACTTCAGTACTTGTACTTATACTTCAGTACTTGTACTTGTACTCCAGTACTTGTACTTCAGTACTTGTACTTATACTTCAGTACTTGTACTCACCAGTTCCACCAGTTTGTTTCTGTCTTCACTCTTTCCTATGTTACATATGGTTCCAGTCACTGTGATGTTCTGACTCTGCAGCAGCGCCACCGCTCGCTCCACGTTGTCATGACGACGGCTGCTCACCACCACATGAGCTCCTTTTTTCCCCAGAGCCTGAGCTGCAGCCAGACCGATTCTAGGGAAAATGAAAAGATTTGGGGTGAAGTTTATGAGTTAACATGACATCAGTTTGTTCTATTTTAAATAGAAATATAAGAAAGAAAAATAATAAAAGTGAATATTTGTGTTGATTTAAAAACCTCCTCCTTTATAATAAAATGACAAATATTCATTTAGAAAAAACATGAATGACAACAAATGAGTCACTGCTTCAACACTCACACACTTTATTTCACATCACTGTCAGTCTGGGGACTTTTAACTATAGGAACACAGGGGTCCACAGGTGGGACCAGAGCCACAGCTTTCCCATCATTCCAGCCTGAAGTGTCTTACCCGTCTGTGGAGGCGGTGACGATGGCCACCTTCCCCCTGAGGCTGTGGGACATTCTTCTGTAAACACTGACTGGACTGAGACCAAGACTCCTGGGGACACGACTGAACATCCTCTGAACACACACACACACACACACACACACCACAAACACACCACACACACACACACACACACACACACACCACAAACACACCACACACACACACACACACACCACAAACACACCACAAACACACACACACACACCACACACACACACACACCACAAACACACCACAAACACACACACACACCACAAACACACCACACACACACACACACACACACACCACAAACACACACACACAACAAACACACCACACACACCACACACACACACACACACACACACACAGACACACACACCACAAACACACACACACACACCACAAACACACCACACACACCACAAACACACACACACACAACAAACACACCACACACACCACAAACACACACACCACACACACCCACAGACACACCACACACACACACACCACAAACACACCACACACACACCACAAACACACACCACACACACCACACACACACACACACACACACACACCACACACACAGACACACACCACAAACACACACACACACCACAAACACACACACCACACACACACACAGACACACACACACACACACCACACACACCACAAACACACACACACACACACCACAAACACACCACACACACCACACACACCACAAACACACCACACACACAGACACACACACACACACACACACACACACCACACACACCACAAACACACACAGACACACCACAAACACACACACACACACCACACACCACACACACACACACACACACACACACACACACACACACACACACACATCTCATAAGTACTAAGTTTGTAATGAAGTAGACATTGGGTAGTGAGTGTAAACAAATCTTTTTTAAATAAAATGTTTAATGATAAAATGATACAATTAATAAATACAAATATTTTTAACAAATAAATAAATAATATTATTTTAAAAATATATAAATAACTAATGAAAAATATCACATTTTTAGTAAAATAAAATTAAAAATGATATGAAATCTTAAAATAATAAATAAAAATGAATAATAAATAATTTAAAAATCTAAATCAATAATAATAAATAAATAATAATAATCTTAAAATAAATAATGAACAAAACATTTTTTTAAATACACAAAATTACATATCTTCAAACCTTTTGAAAAAAACACATGTTTCATTTTAACACATGTTTCCCTCTTGCTTTATGGGGACTTCTGGAAAAAATAAATTAATGTATTTATAGAACCAGATCATTTCTATTTTACTAGTGGGGACCTTTATTTATATTTAACCCTCATGGGGACCTGAATTTTGGTCCCCATAGTCTGACTGTAAACATATCAATGTCCCCATAAAGATAGGAATATACACATTAACTTTACTGTGAAGGACAGTAGGTGAAAGGTCAAGTCAACAGTAAGGAATGAAAACCACCATTAAATAAGGATCCATAGTGACGTCACTGAATAGTTATAACATAATAATTATCCAATAATCACTACAAACATTCAGACTGTTCTAATAATATGTTAAATATCAACCTTTTAGTGTCATGGCGGAGTTTGAGAATGAAATTAAAAGAGTGTTTCAGGTTCCTCTCACCCTGAAGTTCAGGAAAAAGTTGCCATGAAGCTCTGACGCAGAAAATAATGAGTTTGATAGAAGAGTTTTCCGCCAAAAACACCAACAGACTCCAGCTTTCACTACCGAGGGTTCATGGAGCAACACACTGAGTCTCTTCCGGGTAAAGGTGCCTGTCAAAATAAAAGCCTCCACTAGGCGGAGAACTCTCCACTGATAGTTTATTAAAGTAAATGCTTTAATACTTTTTTTTTTAGATGAAGTTATTGTCTTAACGGCTCTCAGTTTGTGTTTTTGTGAAAATAATTACATAAAACCATATCAGTAAATGTGTTTGACTCCTCGTTATAGGATCACATTTGTAACAGAAAATCGTAATTACATTTTATATTTTATACGTTTTATATTCAAAATAAACAGAGAAATAAATTTTAAAAAATTTATAAAATGGCTTGACAAATGTATTTCCACAGTATTTATTTTTATTATTTTTTTAAATTGTGTCCTTATTTATATTGTGTCCTTATTTAGCCTCATTGGTATTTCTTCATTTATTTATGTGGTGGTTCCTATTTAAATTTTCTTCAAATACTACTGATAGATTTTTGGGCAAAGTAAATATAGAATCAGAGTCATTTTATTTGTCATTCAGCAAACTTACATCAGAGGTGCACTGCAAAACGAAAAAACGATGCACGGATAACATTTAAAAACACAGTTAAAAATACCTGAGATAAAAAAAAATGAGCTAAAAAATATCACCGAGGAATAATTAACATAAATAAATAATTTATTAAACATTTTAATTTACGATGTTATTTAAAATATGGATGGTGGAAGGAAAAAAAACTCTTCCTGGACCTGGCAGTTTTACTTGTCTTATATGTCATTTTTTTCTAAAAAGCTATTTTTTCTGGACCTGGTTAAATAAACAAACAAATAAATAAACTACTACTACTACTAATAATAATAAAAATAAATAAATAAATAAATAAATAAATAAATAAATAAATAAATAAATAAATAAATAAATAAATAATAATAATAATAATAATAATAATAATAATAATAATAATAATAATAATAATAATAATAATAATAATAATAATAATAATAATAATAATAATAATAATAATAATAATAATAATAATAATACTCCACTACACCACTGGTTCTTTTTCCTCAAACTTGTTATAAAAGGAGTAAGTGTCAATTTCTTTTTAAAACATTTTTGCGAATTTGATAAATATTACGGATGATAAGAATGCCCCCACTTTAACTTTAAAATTAGTCACTTTAACTAAATGGGCCATCGAATAAATCTTTAATTCGCCTTTATCATAGCGTAAAACTTATTTTCCCTTGTGTCTCAGGAGGATTTATGAACCAAAAAGTAAGTCTTGAAATCATTGTTTTGTTGTAGTGATCAAAAATTCGGATGTTCCTGAACGCAACTGATGGTATGGAGCCAATCACAGCTGCGGAGTTTTCCACACTGCGGAAATACACTAGATCTCCAAAATGGCGGATCGACTAACACCCGTTCGTTCACACGTTCACGTTTGCCATTTTATTTGTGAGATCAACGAACTGCGTGAACATCTGAGTAGGAGGCGACAATGTTGTTGTCATCGCCGATGATGATTGAACGCTGACCGTCACCGATTTTCAAGCCCGAAAAGAAGTGGTATTACGTACCAGAGAGTGTACCCGGTGCCAAGTTGGTCTGAGAGAAAAAGACGGCAGGTATTTTTTTTAGTTTTTAGTTCACGCTTGGATTTTTGCACTAACGTTTGTTGACGAGCAAATTGGATATAGTGCTATTTATTACCGGCGGTGCCATTGTTGTTTTGAGCATTACGTTAGCTTTAGCGGCAGACAGCATATCGTTTTACATTAGCTAGGCCGCGACAACATACATAGCACTGGGTTTTGTTTGTATCAAATTGTTTAATAGTCTTTGTTTTTAAAAGGCCGGGGAAATCGTAGTCGGTGTTGCGTCATGTCTTTATTTTTTTGTGCTTACAACGGTTATTCATCATGCGCGAGGCTTTGCTAAAATTAGCATGAACGGGCTACATTTAACGTAACGTTTGGCTGGGCGTGGAAAGGCTGGACAGGTGTTAGCCTACCGCGGAATACCTTTCATTTCAAATGTGGCTTCGTGACGGTGGAGTCAAGGGTTTAAGCTAGCTCACAAGAAACAGGGGAAACGTTTGTTGGTGATTTGCAGATTTCTACTAAAGAAGGCGCCGCAGCAGCTGTGTGTGTGTGCGCGAGACTCCTCCAGATGTATCCTCCGCAGACCCAGCTGTGCTCCGGCACCGACCCACTCATCCGGGAGACGAACCTCAACTGAGCTAAATGGACGAACCAGACTAAGCCCAAAATAATCTGAGACATAACTCTACAGCTAGCAACGATGTCTGTCTCTGTAAGTAACATGATTATGTCTGTCTGTCTACAGTTCCATTTAAAACACGTATCAAATCCACTGCTCTACAACCCCCCCCCCCCTACACACACACACACACACACACACACACACACACAGACAGGTTCGGTTCTGGTCAATGTGGCCTCAAACACTAGGCCAACACTAGGACAACACCCCTCTTTACTTTTAGTGTAATTCTAAATGATCATGTGTAAACATAGTGTCCTACATGTGATGGAGTACGTACTGAGTGTCCATGAATAATCACTGTCAATGTTAACTTTAATGATTTATTTACTGTATTTTCACACTATAAGGTGAACTGTCAATGAATGGTTTATTTATTTTCATATCTGAGGTGTATTAAGTGAAGCCAGTCACAATAACTTTCAACCTTGTTGTGTTGTAACACGGAACAAAACACACTCTTATTCTGATAAATCAAACTTTAAAAGATTCCAAAAGTAAAAAGTCCAAATTGTGCGATTAAAAAGTGAAAATGATCAGATAAAAAGTCACTAAGCACAACCAGAATTAATCCATATATAAGGCACACTGTGAGAAAATGAGTCTTGTCAGTGCGCCTTATAGTCCAGAAAATACAGTATCTTAATATTCTAATTCTGTGGGTCTTGGTGTCCCCAAGACATCTGGTGCCCTAGGCGACCGCCTAGTCTGACTATGACTAATGCCCCTGTGCACACATATACATAAATCACATCAGGAATGATTTTTTTATGATTAAATCAGCTTGTAAATATCTTCAGTTGGAAGGTTTGGTGGAACTAGGCAAAAAATAAAGATTTACACGGCAGAGTTAAATGCGTTTCTAGAGGAAACGATTGCTCAAAAATGACCAAATTATTCAATAAAATGAACAAAACCAACTAAAATATTCAGTAAAGTAAACAAAAATGAACAAGATAATCAAGAAAATTAACAAAATATTCATTAAAATGTAAAGTAAAATGTCACATTTTGAGCCCATCATTTAAGATTTGATTTTTCTTTATTACTAACACACATGTGGGAACATTTCATTAGTTAGATTCCAGAAGTATTTTACTCTAGACCAGCGCTATGGAAAACTGGATAAGATATTTGGACAATGCATATTTAGAGGATTAAAATCCAAAGTGGAGATAGTTTTTCTGGGGCTCTGTATTTCCTCCATTACAGTTGTGAGGGGGTCCCACATGGCTCAGTAAATCTCAGTCGTCCCCCAGGGGGTTGGTTTTAGAGAATGAAAGGGGGCTGACTCTTTGGCTTTGGGTTGGCAATTAGACCCTAAACGGACGGCAAGGGACACATGTGCCTCTCATCCTCTCCCCTCCCCCTCATCCAGCTCATTACCATTAAGCTCCTGTGGAAGCGCTATCTAATAATTCTGACTTTTTATCTTATAATATTGGCTTTTATCTAATAATTGTGACTTTTTATCTCATACATTTGATGTTCTATTTTTTAATGTTGGCTTTCTATCTCATAATATTCACTTTTATCTAATAATTCTAACTTTTTATGCAATAATTTTAACTTGTTACTCATAATTTTGACTTTTTATCTTATAATTTTGACTTTTTATCTTATAATTTTGACTTTTTATCTTATAATTTTGACTTTTTATCTCATAATTTTGACTTTTTATCTTATAATTTTATCTTTTTAACTCATAATTTTGACTTTTTATCTTATAATTTTGACTTTTTATTTCATAATTTTGACTTTTTATCTTATAATTTTGACTTTTTTGTCTTATAATTGTGACTTTTTATCTTATAATTTTGACTTTTTATCTCATAATTTTGACTTTTTATCTTATAATTTTATCTTTTTAACTCATAATTTTGACTTTTTATCTTATAATTTTGACTTTTTATTTCATAATTTTGACTTTTTATCTTATAATTTTGACTTTTTTGTCTTATAATTGTGACTTTTTATCTTATAATTTTATCTTTTTAACTCATAATTTTGACTTTTTATCTTATAATTTTGACTTTTTATTTCATAATTTTGACTTTTTATTTCATAATTTTGACTTTTTATCTTATAATTTTGACTTTTTCTCACATCATTTAGACTTTTGGTTTAGAGAATGAAAGGGGGCTGACTCTTTAGCTTTGGGTTGGCAATTAGACCCTAAACAGCAAGGGACAGATGTGCCTCTTATCCTGCCATCCCCTCCCCTCCCCCTCCCACTCATCCAGCTCATTACCATTAAGCCCTTGTGTCCATTTGATCATTGATCTGCTTCGACTGTCGACTGTGCCCATCTTTTCTCCTCACTTCACAATGACTGTCATATATGTGAATTATGTGTTAGTGATGACAGTGACTTCTACTAGTGTGTTTTTTTTTCTCCTCTTCTTGTCTTACTGCCACTCTCTCATTCACAAGTACATTGTATGAGATCTTCCCCGTTCACTCCTATTCACTTTGCATTCAACAGCCTCAACAATCAGGCTTTTGATACCCGTCACTTTCCATTACCATGCTAATGTGCTTGTTTGTGTTTTGTATTCAGCCATAAAATACTACAGTGTTTCCATTAATGATAACAGACAGCCACAGCGCCGCACCACAGTCAGGAACAAACTGAAAGTTTGGACTGACTGGTGAGGTAGCAGGACTTTTGGATCTCTTCTAAGCAAAGGTTTTTGTTTTTAAATAAATTTTCTAACACTTGATCTGTGCTAACACGGGGGCTCATCTTCAGCCCAGCGACCCACTGCACTTTCCAACATAAAGGTAAAGGAATTCTAATGTAGGTTTGGATATGGATTCATTCTGGTTGTGCTTAGTGACGTGGAATTTAGACTTTTTATCATAATTTTTAGTTTTTGTCTCATAATGTTGACTTTTTATCATAATTTTTAGTTTTTGTCTCATAATTTTGACTTTTTATCTCATAATTTGGATTTTTTTCTCATAATTTTGACTTTTTATGTCATAATGTTTGCTTTTTATCTCAAATGTTTGCTTTTTATCTTATATTGGCTTATTTCATAAGTTTGACTTTTTGACTTCACTTAATGTGTCTTATAGTCCAGTGCGCCTTATACATGAAAAATCTTAACCATTATTAAGAGAACAAAGGCATATTCTTAATAATAAAGAATATATATTTCAACCTTTTTTCACAGTGTCTTTAAATAAACACAAGTTGAAATATGCAGATTTATTCAACAACCTAAACATCCCCCAACAGATAAATACTTTTTTTTTTTTTTGGACAGATACTGGCTGGTATCTGACATTCAGTTTATATTTTTATCCCTGCTTACAGCTTATTTTCATTTGATGATCTGCTTGTCTCTCCTCAGACGGTTTTGGCGAAGGCCTTGTTCGACAACTCTGCTGAGAGCCCGGAGGAGCTGGCTTTCCGTAAGGGTGACATCCTTATGGTTCTGGAACAGGAGCAGAGCGGCGGGCCGGGCTGGTGGCTCTGTTCTCTGCACGGCCGGCAGGGCATCGCCCCCGCCAACCGCCTCCGTCTCCTTCAGACGGCTCCGCCCCCGGGATCAGACCTCCGTCGAGGTCCCAGCGAGGACTCCGTGTACTTGTCCCCCAGCGTTCCGCTGTCCCGGTCTGCCGTCGGCGGAAGTGCAGAGGACGTAGATGGAGTGTATCGATCCCCTCCCGCCGTGGGCGAGGGACGGGGAGCCGGAGCCGCTTCGAGGCCCGGGGAGCTCCGCAGGGTGGAAGGGGGTCGTCCTCGCTCTCACTCCAGCTCTGGCACCCGGCCCCGACCTGACTGGGATATTGGGGTCGCGGGGCGTCCACGCTCTCCTTCTCTAAGAGGAAGGGGTACAGAAATGTCAGGAACACTTTATCAAACCCCAGTCAGTCCAGTACCTCCAGGGGTTCAGCACGTCAGGCAACCAGGAACTCTTTTGGCCTCGGAGTCTGTTTACCTGTCGCCCAGTGGGGTGTCGAGGGCCGGCGACGAGGCGCAGGATATGACCTATTTAGTCCCACGAGAAACAGACGACTGTTACCTGGTGCCCAAAGGTATTAAAGATGACCAGAAATGAACAAAATAATCAAGAAAATGAGCAAAATATTCAGTAAAATGTCACATTTTCAGCCCAGACTTATCTTCAAAACTTGATCCATCATTTTTAGTTTTCTTCATCACTAACACACATTAGTTTTATTCTGGAAGCATTTTACTTGTAGACCAGTTTAACAGGACAGTGTTAAAGATGACCAGAAATGACCAAATTATTCAATAAAATGAACAAAACTAACCAAAATAGTCAATAAAAGGAACAAAATATTCAGTAAAATGAATAAAACTGACCAAAAATTCAAGGAAATGAACAAAAATGACCACATTGTTGAATATATCTCATAATTTAGGCTTTTTATCTCAGTTTTCACTTTTTATTTCTTTTCTAATTTTCAAAGGTACTCCTCTCGCTGGTGATGATGTTTACCAATCTCCAACCGGAGGAGTGGTGTGTTCCAACGGCCCTTCTGCCGCCGCCCCCCAGCCCAAAGCCAGCCAGGACACTCCAGGGATGTACCAAACGCCCACCCCTGTCGGAGCAAACCTTCACCGCAGTCCAGCCACAGTTTTGGCTCACCAGCATCCATCTCAATCATCTCCCAGACCTCTGGTCAAGGGGGTTTCGCCTAATCCGGTCGTGGCCAGGGGCAAACCGGGTCTGGCCGGTCATCGGGGGTCTCCTCTACTGCTCCGGGCAGGCCAGGTCAGGGTTCCCGGATCACCGAGTTCAGTCCGCAAACCACCGCCTCCTGCGCCTCCAGTACGGGGCATCACAAGGAAAGATGTGCAACAATCAGCCGCGCCGTCGTCCGATGCCAACTCCACCATCAAAGCCAGCGCACCGTCTGGTACGTCTGGTACCGCAGGACAGGAAGACGACAAACACAGAGGGGTCACTCAGACGAGCAACGGCCTGGACAAAAAAGAAACCCAAGATCCTGTCCATGACCAGGTGTGTAAAGTAAAGCTCCTACTTCAGGGGTTTCAATCTCACGTTGTTCAGAGGTGATTAAAATACTCACATTCTGTACTGAAGTACAACTGCAGCTACTGCTGTGGAAGAGGACAAGTACTGATTCAACTGCTTTACTGAAGTAAAAGTGAAAAAGTCACAATTTAGAATAAACACATGAACATATGAAAGCTCATATGTGACCCCCCACCAGTAAACCAGACATAAGTGTGTGTAAATCCAAACAGAGTTATGTGTGTATCTTGGTAGAGTGGAAACTAAGGTTTAAGATGGTGAAAAAATGATGTTTCTATCACAAGTAGAACCAAAGTTATGGTCATTTTAATATCCACATTTGGACATATTTTACAATTTGCATATTTTTAGATATTGTCCGTTAAAGTTTTGGACTGTTTTGGGGTAGGAAGTCCTTAGCAACGCATAATAATTTGTATCCGATTGACACAAATTGTTGACAGATGTTAAAGGACACTCTGATGGACATGTCACAGAAGTTTTATATATTATAATAATAGGACAGAAGTGTGACGTATTATAATCATTTGGCTTACACCATTGGACAGAACATTCAATATAAGCTTTTACCTCGTACCAAACACTTGGGTGTTTACCCACGGAACGGAGATCGTTTTGTTCGGCGAAAAGAGGTGGAAGTCGTCTTTGTCTTTGCTCAGCAATACCTGAACTTTTGTCACCGCTTAAATAATTGACTCAATAAACACCTTTATTGATTGGATTTCAATGGAATGACCACAGGAAGTGAACATAGAGGTGTTAAGGTACCGTTTTTTGATAAGGTGTAAACACTAATAACAAATCACCTTCCAGCCTAAATTTGGCTGTAGCTCTGAACGGCTCAGCGCCACTTATGGCTGGTTTGGTGGTGGTGGGTCACATATGGGAGTTTAAAAAATGCATAATTGTGATATAAAAAGTCACGAAGCACAACCAGAATGAATCCATACATAAGACACACTGTGGTTTTTGGAGTAAATTAAAGTATTTTAAGTGCACCTTATAGTCTGGAAAATACAGTCGTTACTTTTTACTTTTTGCACTAAAACAAAAACATTTTAAAGTTGTCATCATTTATTCATATGCATGGTGTAATTTTTTTCCACATCAAAATGAGATAAAAGTATAGTCCTTATTATTTTTTTGTAGGTTATCCTGCTCTTATTTGACTGCAGATCATATTGGGCTCATATGTGGAAACTGAACTAAAATCACTCCCACAGCCTTGACTGTAGAGTTTTGGCACCGAGTAAATTCATCCCACAGAAACTTTTGGCAGGCCACATTTGGCCCCCGGGCCGCATGTTTGAGACCCATGTTGTATTTTTGAACTGTCGTATAAATAAGTGTATTGCCAGTATAAATGTTCTTTCCCATTTTAGAGGTTGTTTGTCTCTGGTTTGGACCTTTTACTGCTGCCCATTTGTTATTATTTAGTTTATTTGTTATTATTTAGTTTATTTGTTATTATTTAGAAATGCCAGTGTCACACCTGAGTGTTACTGTCACTAATAACACTACAGCTCTAGCCCAGGTATCTGCACTTGACCTTTCACTGCATTTCCTATATACTCATATACTCATATAGTTGTATTATGTTCCATATTTTCCAGACTATAAGGTGCACTTAAAAGATTAAAGTTTTGTCCAAAAATGACAGTGGATTAATTCTGGTTGTGTTTAGTGACTGGGAATTTAGACTTTTTATCCCAATTTTGACTTTTTCTATCATGATTTTGACTTTTTTAAAGTTTGATTTAGCAGAATAACAGTGTATTTTCTTCCATGTTACAACTCGACAATGTTGGGAGTTACTGTTACTGTCCAGCTTCACTTAATCCACCTTCTAATCAAAGTGCACCTTATTAAACCCTCACAAATAAACCATTCATTGACAGTGTCTTTATAGTGTGGAAATATGCTCGTTTTGAATGAGGCATAAATATTAACCCTCCATCTTTCACTACCATTGACGTCTTCTCCTTTTACTTTGTCACATGTTTTCTTCTTCTGTGGTCTCTCTAGGTTTATGATACTCCCCCCAGCGGCAGGTGGCAGCGTCCACTTCCAGCTTCCCTAAACGAAAATGACGGCATCTACGACACGCCACGCAGCGTCCCGCCACAGACGGACTCTGAGGCAGAGGTAAACGGCAGTCTTCACTCTGCACCTTTATTTGTATGTGTTTGTCTATAGTGTGGTTTCCCCAAAATCCTTAAAGTCTGAACATTCAATGTCTTAACACTTGACATTTTACTTGTAGCCTGGTCTTTAGTTTGTGTCCTCACACAGACATATCATGCTATAACTCAATGAATACTGTAGATATCACCATGAAATTACATGGGCATATACATATAGCTAATGCACATCAGATGCAATGATCCATTTGAGTAAAGGTCAAAGGTTAAGGTGACAATTAACTAAAAAGTCGAAAATCACATTGTGGGTTATAACTGTAGAACAGAGGGTCATAGAACTTTCAGATTGGTACCAAATGATGTAGAATGAAGATTTATACAATTCTAATAATTAGTGTTCTCACCTACGACCAATAGTTTTTTTAGATCTCTGGAGGTCAAAGGTGACATGTGTCCAAATGAACTTATGTAACACTGTTTGTTTGTAGACTGTGATGGAAATTGACTTTGACTGTGTCATTAAATGTCACTGATCACCATGAACCATAAACATTAAGTTTAGGATTATTCAGCAGCTGAAATATTTAAATCACAGGTGGCGTCTTAAAATGGAGGATCAGCGATGGGTGATTAATAATTGATTTTTGATGGTTTGACCAACAAGCACATCAAAAGCAAAAATAAGAATGGGTTTTGTAACTTTATATGAAAAGGAACAATGAGAAGAGGTACAGAAAAATAATTAGATCACTCAGACCTCAGTGAAGCAGCACCAGTCTGTGCTAACGCTAACGCTAACACATTAAACTAGATCAGTGGTAGAGTTCAGACCTCAGTGAAGCAGCAACAGTCTGTGCTAACGCTAACACATTATATCTGCCAAGGTTTGGATCTGGATGTTCAGAACTTATTTATAAACTAGTTGTTCTGTGTTCACTAACCATTTATTTTATGGTTCATTAACAATCCCTTAGAGGTTTAAAGGAATCCTCGGTCCTGTTTCTGACATATGGGCATTTCAATATTCAACCACGTATGACGTCACTCTGACTTTTTATCTGATAATTTTCACCTTTTATTGAATTATTTTGACTTCATTTAATATATTTTATATATGAATAACTTTAAAAACTAGATCAGTGGTAGAGTTCAGTCCTCAGTGAAGCAGTCTGACAAGGTTTGGATCTAGCCTAGGATCTAGACTGTCCCCAGTGGCCGCAAATGGTATTTGCTACGGGGGAAAGTCTAGAAAGTCTAGGCGAATTTGTGGGCGGGATAACCGCTGTCTGTCAAGTTTTCTCTTTACACAACGCCACGCTATTGGATGGGTAACCAGTCAGAGCCAACCAATCAGAGCGATGAACATGGATTTCGTAGACAGCGTCACTGGAAGAACACACCAGAATGTAGTCTCAAAACGACTGCAGCAGCTTAGCTAGGACTCCCGTACACTATTTGGCACCGGCCGCTTCGGATCTCCTCCGGGTCGCCTTTGCCGAGTTGTGCTGCTCGTATTCCCAGTTTTTCGGCCTCTTGCAACTGGTCATCCATTAGGGCTAAAATGGGTAACACAACGATCACCAGCGGGTTGTGCAGACCCATGCGTCGTCCCACTAGCGGAGCCAGCTGATAAATCAAACTTTTGCCATACCCGGTGGGCAAAACTCCGACAACGTCCCTTTTTTCCAAAAACAGTTTAAGTGCCGTTTTCTGCTCCTCTCGCAGGGAAAACTGTAATTTTAAATCACCTAGCGTTGCTGCCAAAGCCAGCTCCAATGGTTGTTCCTGGTGATGAGCCATGTTGTCTAGCAGCTAGCAACTGGTGTTACGGCAATGTGTGCTAGCTAGCAGCTACGCCTTCTTCTCTTTGGTGTGCTAGCTGCTATGTCTCTGCGACTACAACATTACGTGTCGTATTTGTGTCGTCATGAGGCAGGGTGGGCTCCAATCCCGCCCCTCGCGATTTGATTGGTCCGGTCCATTTTGGATTTTCAGATCCGAGGCTGTCTAGTCTGTCTCCCCGTAGCAAATACCATTTGCGGCCACTGGGGACAGACTAGATCCTAGGCTAGTTTGGATCTGGATGTTCACAACTCATTTATAAACTAGTGTTCTGTGTTCACTAATGAACACAAACAAATAAACAGACAAACTAGATCAGTCTGAAAATTATTTATTTTATCACTCATTAACAATCCCTTAGAGGGTTTAAAAACATTCCCAGAAATCCTGGCTCCTGTTTTTCACATATGTCCATTTCAATATTCGACCACGTATGACGTCACTCTGGCGTTATGTGACGTCGCACAACGACCAAATGTCACATGTTAGATCTAATGTTAAATATGAAGCACAAGATATTGTCTGATTTAACTAAATATGTCAATAACCTGCTTTAAGGTAAAGGTCATACATTTACCAAATATACCATTGGTGCGACATCATACGACGTCTTTACGTGACGTCATGTGACGTCTTTACGTGACGTCATGGAGCCTATGGGTGTTATCTCATCTGAGGTCAGAAGGTCAGACGAAGTGAAGGAAAAAAAAAAACAGCTGATACTATCTGGTCTGGATTCTGAGATATCACCACTGATGTGTTTGAACTGTTGACCTTCACTGGCACCTTAACCTTTGACCTCTATAGCTCAAAATGTGATGGTTTCTTCCTTGACACATTATCAATCATCTCTGAAAGTTTAATCAGAATCCGTCCATAACTTTTGGAGTTATCTTACTGACAAACAAACATAAGAGAGACAATCATTTCTTGTTTTGTCTTATTTTACAACTGAAGCCACAAAATTATATTAGACTCAGACAATTTATGAACATTCCAGCTACACGATTTTTCGCAAGTGGCGAGGTTAGGTATTCTGTGAATACTGGTTTAAATAATATTCTGCAAAGGTAGCTGAACGACCGAAACTTGATTTGAAGAAAATTGTCCAATGAAATAAAAATTGCAATAACTGCCAGGAAACAAAATCGCAATTAAATTATCTGTTAAAATCGCTCAGGCTTGTCGACCGTTGTTCTTCCAGAAGACAGTGTTTCATCACATTTCTGCTAAAGTGAAATGATACTCATAATGAAATGATAATACAGAGTGTTGAAACTATGCCAAGCAGGTGTGTTGAATTCATGTCTGCACAAGACAACTCTCAAAGAAGCGATGACTATCAGAATGCTTCTCACCATCTCCTTCCACCCCCCCACCCCCCCCACCCCCCCACCCCCCCACCCCCCATAAGGCGAGGCCACACCTGTCTCTGTCTACACTGGGAGCCTGTCTATCCAGTCCACATGCTACTGCTATTTTTTACCCATTCACACCCATCTGTTAAGGCCATACCACCACCACCACCACCAGCAGCAGCAGTGGCACCACCCTCCCCCTCCCCCAATGCTTCTCTTCAGTGTTACTTGAATACATCTGCCAGCTGCTGGATGATTTTTTATTTTTTTTTTTCCCTCATTTCCTCTAATGACTGTATTTAGAGTGTGGACTCATGTCTACCTACTTCTTTTGGTTTACTCAGTGACTCTGTAATGCACTTATTTTAGTCATTCTCTACATGGGAGGTTTTAAGGAAGACCAACTTGTCTGTAATTCACCCTACAATCTACTGAGCTCATGCTACAGCGTCGTACACGTTACAAATGTGATCTGTGTTTCTATGTACTGTATGTAAGTCAGAATTATTAGAGAAGTCCAAATCGTGAGATGAAAAGCCAAAATTCTAAATCGGTAAACAATACAGAATGAATCCATATATAAGGCACATTAGTTTTTGGAGGAAATTAAAGTCTTTTAAGTACTAAATACGGTCGTTGTCATGCAAACGCTGTCATTTGCCTTTCTTTGTACAGAACTTTGTATAGAAATAAATTAAACATGGGAGTCTGGGCCATTGCAAATCATCTGGTTCATAGTGAAATACTGAGTTGGACAGTGATGTCAGGTTAGATCTGTTACACATGAAGAAGTTCAAGTGGGGGTTGGGAATTAGAACCACATTTTTATGGATGAGAAACAGGAATATAAGTCATTAAGTAATATTTTATTTGTCCCAATTTGGGCAGTTGTTTTCCAGTAGCAGTACTGGGACACACATATTGCACATTACCCACAAGGCATCCCAAAACACAATTATAGGAACCAGTGATGTGCAGATCGTATAAATGACCCGCAATAGACCACTTTTTTATCTAACCGGCCCCCAGGCAGACCGCAAGAAATCTATTTGAAAAGGACACTTCTGGACTCACATTTTTTAAAGTCAATGGTCTTCATGAACATCACATGACCTTACTCGCATACCTGCATTTACTGTGTTCTATGCATGAAAGTTAATGTGTTGGAAAAATATTTTTGTCGTGTTTCATCATTCAAAAGTTCTCAATGTGCAGCATCTAAACCAGTGGTGGACAACCTGTAACACCCAAAGACACATTCAAACCTGGTTTCCATCTCAAATGACCGCAACCACAATATTAATAAAAATATTTTTCAGTCATCCACAACTGCTCAGTGACCACTCACTTTGGGTCAGCCCACGCATCACTGATAGGAAAGGAGTAAAAGATATAAAAGCGTACAAGGTATACAATGTCAATCAATCAAATTTTACTTACATAGCACCTTACAACACCAAAAATGTGCACAAGGTGCTTTCCAAAATGAGATAAAACCAAGTACCAATTATAAAACCACAACAACAACAACATAAGAGAGACTATAGAACGAGAAAGAGAATATACAAGGCATTGATTAGTGGATGGTTATCTCTGTTTCCTAGTGGAGTTTAGTAGTTGAACAGCAGAAGGTATAAAACCGTGCTTATATCTGTTGGTTCGAGCTAATGGATATTTGAAACAGGAACTGGAGTTGACTGTGCAGACACGGTCGCCCAAACACTGTAGGTCATTTGCGGCGGAATTATTACTGGGCAAATCACGGACATGGCGCATTCGTACGGGACTAAGAACTCAGACATTCTCTGTAGTTACTCTGAATTACCAGTGGTCCATAGGTAAGACTGATCCTGTGTGAATAGGACGTTAGAGTTCACAGTTTGGACAATGGACTTTCTGAAGACTGAGATCAGTTGATTGAGTCCAGTCTGGTGTCCTACTGCTGCTTGGTTGGAACAAAAACCTGCAGCGTTGTGGAATAGTTTGGAGATGCCTAAAAAAAAAAGAGAGAGATGTTGACTGAATCCAGTAGAAATGATCTTTCCTTGTGGTCTTGACTTTTAGGTCTATGACGTCCCAACTATTGTCCTGAATGTGTCCAGCTCAGACGTGCAGCACAGCAGCTTAGCGCCTGATGAAGTGGATGACGATGTCTATAGCGTCCCTACTCTCCCAGGGGTGCCTCTCGGAACCGGGGAGTCCACCACCAGCCTTTCTGGGGAAGAGCCCGTCCACCCGGGTCAGGTTTTTTCTGTCCCCGGTCAAGAAAAGCGACGCAGCGGCGTAGACGAGCCCGACTGCGGTATCTACGACATGCCCGCTCTGACTGCCGAAGTCCTCCCGCACTCGTCGTCGTCGTCGTCCACCTCGACTCGCCGACTCTCGGTTTCAAGCAATGGTTCGGGCGACGTGCAGTGGCGAGCTTCACTCTCCAGCCTGGTCCAATCGGTGCTCGGCGCGGCCTCATGCTCCGCCTCCAGCCTGTCATCGCGAGACCTGGCCACCTCGTTGGCCGACATCTTGTCCACGTGGAAAGCCAGTCACACCGGGGATCCGCCGCCACCCCTTCAGCAGACATGGGCTCGTCTGTCGGACCTGCTTCCGGCGTTATCGGCCATCGGTAACGCTCCTCCGTCCGACGGCCTCCTCACGTTGGTGCAGCGTTCTCTGGAGGAAAGCTCACTCCTCCTGCAAGCTCAGAGTCGGCCCCGCCTACCTTCACAAGACTCACTGTCCCGTAGGCCGTTGCCTGCCCTTCCGGTGCAAGACGGGGTGTCGTCCGGCGGCGGGATGGGCTCTCGTAAAGGCAGCTGGATTCAGGAAAGGCCTTTGCCCCCCACCCCGCAGCCTGCATTCCCCTTACTTCCTGCTCAGTCCACAGTGACAGTTACAGTGGGCCACAGTGAAGCAGAGGACGACCCCAGCAATGAGTACGCAGGGATCGGTCTAACCCCCGTCCCTGCCCCAGTACCGGCAGGAGACAGTGTTGGATATGTCAAGCTACAGGTCAGTTTGCATCATCAAATTAATTTACTCACACCAATATTTCTGTAGGGCCTTAAAATAAAAAAAAACAACAACAAAAAGAAACAGATCATCATTTTATATATATATATATATATATATATATATATATATATATATATATATATATATATATATATATATATATATATATATAGGTGATTTTATTAAGTATTTGTGATCATTTTTGTTCATTTTATTCAATATTTTGATTATTTTATTAAATGTTTTTGTCATTTTTGTTCATATTAAATATCTTGGTAATTTTTGTTCATTTTATTCAATATGTTGGTCCTTTTTATGCATTTTACTGAATGGTTTGTTAATTTTTTAAGTTTTTTGTACACATTTGTAGATTATTTTGTTCATTTTTGGTAATTTTCTTGATTAGTTTAATTTGTTTTTACATTTTTTAATTATTTCTTTATTTGTCTTTTTTATTTTTTATTAATGAATTTATTTTATTCATTTATTTTTATTCATTTGTCTTAATTTATTTTTTTTTATAAATTTTTGTTAAAAAAAATATTTTTACTTATTTATTTTACATTTATTTGTCTTTATTCATTCATTTATTTCTTACCTTTTTTATACTTTTTATTCATTTATTTTTTATTTATTCATTATTAGTTTTTCAATGATTTTTTTAAGATGTTTTTATTTATTTGTATTCATCTTTTGTGTATATATGTATATTTATATGGCAGTATTTCTCATAGGGTTAAAATGAAGTTAGTGTCAGTTTATTTTCTAATCTTCTACCCTGTGTGTGTGTGTGTGTGTGTGTGTGTGTGTGTGTGTTCCACATTAGGGTAAACCTGATCTGCTTCCTAATGCAGTGGCTGAGAACGGACAAACACACACTATCACTGGAGAGCTGAGGGTAAGTCTGTGTTTTATTTTTTCCCTTTAACCCCTGGAGTCCATACGCTTGGTTCCCACAGCGCTGCATATTTCTGCCGTTCCAGAACCAACAGAACAAGTCCACACAGATAAGTCATTGATTCCCTGGGTGTTGACGGTGCACCGTGTTTACTAATGAGCTTCTGTGACTCATTAATCAGCTGACATGGTCTACTTGTTTTTAGTCTGTAGTTGACAAATATTGAACTGCTCCAGTTTGATTTCTGTGCATGACAACCAGGGTCTCCACGGATCGTTAAAAAGTCTTATTTACAATATGTGACCCCCCCACCACGAAACCAGGCATAAGTCGCGCTGAGCCGTTCAGAGCTACAGCCAAATTTAGGCTGGAAGGTGATTTGTTATTAGTGTTTACACCTTATCAAAAAACGGTACCTTAACACCTCTATGTTCACTTCCTGTGGTCATTACATTGAAATCCAATCAATAAAGGTGTTTATTGAGTCAATTATTTAAGCGGTGACAAAAGTTCAGGTATTGCTGAGCAAAGACAAAGACGACTTCCACCTCTTTTCGCCGAACAAAACGATCTCCGTTCCGTGGGTAAACACCCAAGTGTTTGGTACGAGGTAAAAGCTTATATTGAATGTTCTGTCCAATGGTGTAAGCCAAATGATTATAATACGTCACACTTCTGTCCTATTATTATAATATATAAAACTTCTGTGACATGTCCATCAGAGTGTCCTTTAACATCTGTCAACAATTTGTGTCAATCGGATACAAATTATTATGCGTTGCTAAGGACTTCCTACCCCAAAACAGTCCAAAACTTTAACGGACAATATCTAAAAATATGCAAATTGTAAAATATGTCCAAATGTGGATATTAAAATGACCATAACTTTGGTTCTACTTGTGATAGAAACATCATTTTTTCACCATCTTAAACCTTAGTTTACACTCTACCAAGATACACACATAACTCTGTTTGGATTTACACACACTTATGCCTGGTTTACTGGTGGTGGGTCATATATGTGGTTTTTAAGGTTTTAACTAACATTATATGTAGCTATTTTTGAAGTATGGCATTAAATTTCACATAGGAGTTTTTTTCTGCACTAGTTATTTATTTAGCTAATGTCGTTTGTTAAGATGCTGAAAAAGTAGATGTTTGTTCTATCATAGAGCTGTGTCTAATAGAACAGGAATCACACTGCAGGGGGCAGTGTGTCCTTTTATCAGCGTTTACGTCATTGAGTCGAACAGACGAAAAAAAAGTGTTTGGAACAGACATACGTGAACATGAACCCAGACCAGGAAGTGACAGTTCAGTGATAAGTGTGTTTGAGGAAAACAAATACAACAGTTGGTCAAAAACAAGGAGTGAATATGAAGAGATATGGAAAGGATGTGGTAAAGACATGACGTTAGCAACAATGACGCTAACATGAAAGGGTTAAAGCAGACACACTATGCTGCTAGTCAGACAACAACGGTCCCCATGACAACGTTCACCACAACGAACACAAATGACAATGATAGCTTTGACTCTAGGCAGAAATACTGTGGGTTCAGCTGCTATGCTAAAGGTAGAAATACTGTGGGTTCAACTGCTAAGCTAAAGGTAGAAATACTGTGGCTTCAACCGCTATGCTAAAGGCAGAAATACTGTGGGTTCAACCGCTATGCTAAAGGTAGAAATACTGTGGGTTCAACCGCTAAGCTAAAGGTAGAAATACTGTGGCTTCAACCGCTATGCTAAAGGCAGAAATTCTGTGGGTTCAACCGCTAAGCTAAAGGTAGAAATACTGTGGGTTCAACCGCTATGCTAAAGGCAGAAATTCTGTGGGTTCAACCTCTAAGCTAAAGGTAGAAATACTGTGGGTTCTGCAGACCATATACTTTGAACTTAGTGTAGAGTGTGCTTTTTTTACTGTATGTATTTGTTCTGTGGTAGTGGTCTAATTTTTATACCCAAATGTCTTAAAATGCATTATATTTGCTTGTCATGAATGTGACCTTGACGACCTGCGACTGACTGTTGAAATGTGTTGGTCACAATAAACAGGGTTTAGACAAGGCACCCGAAAAGACTGGAAAAATGCTGGAATTTCATTGGGTTAAAGGGATTATTCGGAGTAAAAATAAGTTGAGCTCAATTTTTTAGATAATTGGGAGAGTACATACTAGCCTAGCTGCACTATCTCTATTCATTCCATGTAATAATCATAATGGACTGGATTTATATAGCTCTTTTTTGGCGACTCAAGGTGATTCACATTAGTGAGCCATTATTCATTCACTCTCACATGCTCCCTCTGCTGGCGGTAAACTACATATGTATTCACAGTTGTCCTGGGGAAGACTAACAGAAGAGTGGCTGCCATTTTGTGCCCCTCTGACCACCACCAAACATTCATACACCAGTGTGAGTGACACTGGAGGCAGGAGGGTGAAGTGTCTTTGCTCAAGGACACAACGGACTGACTAGGACACAGATTCGATTCGATTCAAACCACCAACCCATTGGTTATTGGACAACCTGCTCTACCAACTGAGCCATGGGTCTAGTGGTGCTTCATAGTCAGAGGAGGCGGGGCTAAAAGGTTGTCTTTCAAATCCTCTGTATGCAATAGGACGGTACTACAACCAATCAGTGTAATCTTTAGGATGATGTAGTTAAAGCGCTGGAAAGTTGACGGAGGAGTCCGAAGAAAGTTAGGAATGACTAAACAAAATGGTGGATTATGGAGCTGAACGACTGTTGTCGCTTCTGTAAAAAGAATTCAAAGATTGTTGATTGCTACACCCGTTGTTGTTCTTCTTCTATGGTTGTTTACGCTTGTTTCTCTCTTTGTTAGGCCCGCCCTCTGACTCTATATTTCACTGTGATTGGTCGACCAGTTTCAGGGAAATCGAGACAAAAGTTACATTGAGTGAAACTAGACTACTACGATAGAACATTAGATTTACTGATGCTAGGAGGAGCTAGCATGGCTAGGCTACTACGATAGAACATTAGATTTACTGATGCTAGGAGGAGCTAGCGTGGCTAGGCTACTACGATAGAACGTTAGATTTACTGATGCTAGGAGGAGCTAGTGTGGCTAGGCTACTACGATAGAACATTAGATTTACTGATGCTAGGAGGAGCTAGCGTGGCTAGGCTACTACGATAGAAGATTAGATTTACTGATGCTAGGAGGAGCTAGCATGGCTAGGCTACTACGATAGAAGATTAGATTTACTGATGCTAGGAGGAGCTAGCATGGCTAGGCTACTACGATAGAACATTAGATTTACTGATGCTAGGAGGAGCTAGCGTGGCTAGGCTACTACGATAGAACATTAGATTTACTGATGCTAGGAGGAGCTAGTGTGGCTAGGCTACTACGATAGAACATTAGATTTACTGATGCTAGGAGGAGCTAGCGTGGCTAGGCTACTACGATAGAAGATTAGATTTACTGATGCTAGGAGGAGCTAGCGTGGCTAGGCTACTACGATAGAACATTAGATTTACTGATGCTAGGAGGAGCTAGTGTGGCTAGGCTAGTACATACATATAGTTCACATCAAAATCACACCATTTGGATGAACATTGAGAAATATCAATTTTGCAGTTTTGAGCCAAACTATGTTGGAACAAACTGTTAGCATGGAAGTGATTAGGGCATGTCTTTCTTGCAGACATGAAATGCTATTTTTAGACCTCTTCTTCTAAAGTTCATGACATGGTAAAGACATGGCCGAATCACTCCCATGTCTTGGTTGTTATTTTTGTCTGCATTTTTTGTGTTTCTTGGTCTATTATGTGTGAACTTTGAATACACCCCCCCCCCCCCCCAACATCAGCACACACAGACACACACACACACACACACACACAGACGTAGTGACATCAGGTGGATTGATGCCAAAATAAGCTCCAGTATGTGGGATGGGTGGGAGTTGTTGTACTTGGAACCACTTTTTTTTATTGTTAATAACTCAGTAAGTGACTTACAGAGAGGTGATGTTGGGAAAAATAACACTTTGTCAAAAAATAAAATTAGCAGGTGTTCTGAGGTTGGTTCCAAGTATCTTTTTATCTTTGTGTCAGTGTGTGTCCTGTCTGTACTGTTCTAATCTAATTATTCTGTATGTAGAACATGAATTGTAATAATTTTTACACCGTTAATGTCTTTATTGTTGTTCATCCTATGGGCCAGATTGGACCCTTTGGCGGGCCAGATTTGGCCCCCGGGCCTTAAGTTTGACACCTGTGCATTGGAGAGGTGAAAAAATAATGATTTTATCTGGGCTTGTGTGTTGCCGAGATCTTTTTTTTTTTTTTTCTCCTTCCACTTAAGAACCATTTTTCTCTCGTCCTTCCTGGAATTCCTTGGTGACTCCATTCAACACTCAACAAGAGGTCACTTGTAAATGAGAAACAGTCTTGTCTTACATAGAGAGGAGACGATGGGACAATAAGTGACGGGACAGCACAGCTAGTCTGCCGTCACTTACTTTAACTGCTCTGTTTTACTGTTGAGGCTAAACGTGGTCTACAGTACACGCTTAAGAGTTTACTAAAACTGAAGAGATTAATTTTTTATCTGTTATGGATAGAAGTAGTAAAAGTACTTACACTGAACCTTTTAAGGTTTTTCAATAAACTCCTCATAAATGCACTTTAATTCTGTAACACCTGAATTCAAGTAAAAAAAAAATAATAATTAAAAAGTAAATGCTAAATTGAGTAGAAACAATTTTACAATAGCGTATAGAATAGATTTTTTTTTTGGTACGTTGCATATTTGTGACAGTAGGTATAATATCTATAATTCCGCAAATGTGTGTGTGTAGTGTGTCGTGTTTTTGTGTGGAACTCCTAACCCTTGCACAACTCCACCAAATGATCCAACATTAGGTGGTGTCTTCCCAGTACTATGGTGGATTACAGTGTAAAGTTTCACACCATTACGACAACAAAGATATTAAACTTATTTCATTGTTCTGTAGAATTTTGCAGCTCTGAGCATTGCCTAAGTCCCGCCCCCTGATTTGACAACTGCAGTTATGGACTTTCACAAGGTCTCTATGACAACATCATAACTGTGCTACATGCCGCTATCTACTTCAGTCCCCCAGGAATTTGCAGTCATTTTTGTCATTGTTTTGGCCACAGCAAGTCCGTTTGCGAACGAGGCTATTATTACGACACATTTGCACCAGTTAAACAAGGTCCGTAATTTAGTTTGTTAACAGGTGGAACGTGCGATTCACCTTCAACTGAACATTGCACTAGTCTAGTCTGTAGACTACATTACTATCTGGTTCATCCCTTTTCATTTTTGGTTTGTTTGTTGTTAGCTGTAGTTTAGTAGGCGGAGCCACATCGCCCAGTTTCCTGCTTGTCGTGCATTCAAATCTGAAAGTAGACGTGACATTTGAGTGTGGGATGAGCAACTGGCGGTGTTCTGTCAAGTTATCCTACCTTGTCAAATCATCTTACCGAGGCTACTGCGCATGTGCAACATCCAGACGGTAGGAACATTTGATAGACTGGTCTGTCAAATGCAGCGGTTCTGATGTTGTTTAAATGCTGCTGCATGTGTTGACGACAGATTATTTGTTATTGGAATTGAAAATGTATAACAGTCATTTTAACTGCCTTATGTTCGCTATATTAAATTATTGATTGACAGGCGGATCGGTACAGCGTCTGCAGTGATGCGGACGTTGTATCGGTCCGTCGTGGTGAAGAAGGAGCTGAGCCGAGAGGCGAAGCTCTCGATTTACCGGTCGATCTACGTTCCTACCCTCACCTATGGTCATGAGCTTTGGGTCATGACCGAAAGGACAAGATCCCGGATACAAGCGGCCGAAATGAGTTTCCTCCGTAGAGTGGCTGGGCGCACCCTTAGGGATAGGGTGAGGAGCTCAGTCACCAGGGAGGAGCTCGGAGTAAAGCCGCTCCTCCTCCACGTCGAGAGGGGTCAGCTGAGGTGGCTCGGGCATCTGTTTCGGATGCCTCCTGGACGCCTCCCTAGGGAGGTGTTCCAGGCATGTCCCATCGGGAGGCGGCCGCGGGGAAGACCCAGGACACGCTGGAGAGACTATGTCTCTCGGCTGGCCTGGGAACGCCTCGGGGTCCCCCCTGAAGAGCTGGAGGAGGTGTCTGGGCCTCCCTGCTTAGGCTGCTACCCCCGCGACCCGGCCCCGGATGAAGCGGTTGATAATGGATAATGGATGGATGGATGTTCGCTATATTTAGGCTAGAGATATGGAAGAGATAGAGAGTCAGGAAGAGGTGGCGGCGTATTAGTTTATGTTACAAACTACATCAAGTGTGAAGTTATCAGTTGGCCAAAGGAAATGAACCTTAAATGCATTGGTCTGAACATAATAATGTCCCCAGCGATGTCTTTGACTGTCATCTGTATGCACTGGCCTCCCTCTGCCAAGGATGTATTTTATGAACAACTTGAAGCAATTTTTAAGTACTGTAATTTGCAAAGGGAGATCTTAACATTAATTGGGACAGTAAACCAGAGAGGAGAAAATTAAAACAATTTACTGATAAGTCTAACTTAACACAGATCATAAATGAACCAACATGGATAACAAATAATTCTAAAACAACAATTGATTTAATTTTCACAAACAAACCGGACAGAATTTGCAAACCTATAATCTCCTATCGGGTCTTTCTGACCATGATTTTATATTCTGCTCTAGAAAAATTAAAAGGCAGCATCCATCAAGAACTGAAAGTAGTTCTCATTCCTTCATCCCTAAACATTTGCAAGAAGATTTAAAGACTGAATTAGAACAATTTAATTGGTGTAATATAATGAAAAATAAGGATAATGAGACTTGTTCTGATATCTTTATTAAAGGTGTCAACGAAATTGTAATGAAGTTTACAAAAGAAGGACCCTTTCCAAAACTTAAAGGTAGTCTTCCTTGGCTTAACAATGACCGCAGGAAACTGGTGAAGGAAAGAGACAGAGCATTAAAGAAACTCTTGAAAACACATTCAAGAAGTGACCGGCATATTTTTACATTACTAAGAAATAAGGTGACGAAGCAGATGCGTAAATCAAAAGTTGTTTTCTATATTGACATCATAAAAGGGGCTAACGGAAATGGGAAAATAATATGGAAAAACCTAAATACACTACTTGGTCATAATAATAATGATGATCTTCACAGCAATCTACAACTTCAAATAAATGGAACATTAACAGATAATTTAGGAGAAATTAACATGTTTAATGCATTCTTCATTAGCTCAATTGAAGAATTAACAACAAATATCAATTGTAAAAGTAACCAACATACTACTGTAGATGTCAGTAAACCAGTATTTACTATACAAGACATTTCTGCCCCTGAAGTTATTAAAATAGTAACCTCTTTAAAAAACTCCAAATCCAGAGACATGTATGGGATGACAAGTAATTTTTTTTTAAGCTCTACAAAGAGACACTCGCAAGTCCAGTTTCCCATTTAATAAATCAATCTATCAAACAAGGAATAGTGCCAATATCATGGAAGGTTGCTAAGGTTACCCCCGTATTCAAGTCAGGAGGCGAAACAAAACCAGAAAACTATCGTCCAATAAGTATTTTACCAATCATCTCAAAATTAGCAGAAAAACGGGTCACTGCACAGCTGACAGAACATTTAAACATCACTCAATCCTACCTCCATCCAATGAAATTTGGGTTTAGAAAGAATCACAGACAGCTATTTTATAGAAAACCTAAAGCAATCATTAGATCATGGTGGCTTTGTGGGTGCTGTATTTCTTGACCTAAAATGTGCATTTGACAAAATCAATCACAATGTTTTAATTACTAGGTTAACCCATTTAAATTTCTCCCAAAGTACCCTCTGCTGGATGAAATCATACCTGACTGACAGAAAGCAAGCAGTACAAATACAAAAATCTCACTCTGCCTTTCTTAATTGTTCAGCTGGAGTCCCACAGGGCTCCATCCTTGGGCCTATACTATTCAGCTTAAATATTAATAATTTACCAAGTGTATGTAAATCTGTAAAAATACAATTATATGCGGATGACACAGTACTCTACACACATGCAAAAACAAAAAAACCAAGCTGCGGCAGTTCTCTCCGGTGCCAGTGTCTCACTGGCTCCAAGATGATGGTCTGCACCTTAACTTAAAAAAACATGTTTTTCTCTCGGCAGCAAGTGGAGGGGAATAAGCCCGCTATTCTGGTTAATGGAGAGCGTCTGAATGTGGTTGACCAGTTTAAATATCTTGCCGTTGTTTTTGACTGAAATTTTAATTTCAAATAACACATAAAGAAAATTTCACATATAATCAGGTTCAACATATACGACCTTGTCTGAGCGCAGAATCAGCTAAGGTCTATATGCACGCCATGATATTCAGTCATATAAACTACTGCTCCACCACATGGTCCCACATATCAGACGCCGATCTAAAGCCCCTCAAATCCCTCTTCAAGAAAACACTGAAAACTCTGGACCAAAAGCCCCTCCACTATCATTACTGCCGTATATTACACAAATAATACACAAAATCTTTATGGATGCCTGCCTAATTTTTAAAGTTTTAAATGGACTTGCACCCCCCCCCCCCCCCCCCCCCCCATGGATTTTATCAGTAAAAAAGGTGGTGAGCAAGTGACCACCAGATCTCTGACCAGAGGAGACCAACATACGACACAAAACTAAATATGATGAAATGGTTTTGTCAATCAGAGGTTGAAGGTCATGGAACACACTGGCAGCTCTAGTCAGGGACTGTGGCACCTACCCGTCTTTTAACAACGCTCTAAAGAAGTGGTTAAAAACTAATCAGTCATGTACTCCCAGCTGATCTGTGACTACATGACTGTTCCTTGTGTTATATATGTCATTGTATGTTACCTTTGTCCACTCTATCGTTGTCTTTTTCTGTTTACTATTCTTACCTGCCTTAGGACAACAGATGTAAATTAGCTTTTTTGCTAACTCTGGCATATTTACATTGATTCTTTCACTGGCATGTTGATGAATATGCACTGTCCTAATTAAATAAATGAATAAAAGAAAAGAAAAGAAAGGATAACATTTAACCGTGTTACACTGTGTGTTAATGACTGATTCATTCTGTTTCTGGAATTGACTGGAACTGCTTTTCCCAGAATCGTTAATGCCCACAGACACAGACCAACTCATTAAACACACACAGGTCAAGCTAAAAGTCGTTTTCTTACTCTTCTTTACCAGTTGCTACAGAAGAAAAAAACTATGACAGTGGCTAACTGTTTAGTCTTCGCAGCCTGATAGTTAGCCTAAGCTCATCATGTTTATTGACAAAGACATATTGGTCAATTCTATGATTTAACTGAAGGAAAACTACACAAGATGTGTTTAAACACTACACTTTAGAAATATTGAACAAAACCTGCTTAAAATGTGTGTAGCAATGTGGGTGTAATACAATATCACAGATTTTCTATTGGCTCAGCTGATCAGTAGGACGAAACCGATACAACATGACGCAATGTCTTCTACGCATGCGAAGTAACCTTGGTAGGATGAATCTGAGGGGTAGGATAACTGGACAGAACAGCGGCCGAAATAATATATGTTGCTGGGTGTTGATTGGTGTAGGCTGCGTTAGCATGACACAAACTACTACAGTGGTAGACTTTCTGCTCCTCCTGAACCTGGCTTTTACTAATTCCACCAACAGTAACAACTGACACCATTAGCATTAGCATACTCACAGGTTTCAACGCAGCCCCAAATAATAATTTTCTTTCTGCTCTTTTCAACTCATTCACCCACTTCCACAGCACATTAGTAGAAAACGATCTCACTCATCATTACTGAAGGAGAACCTGCTGATCCCGTTATTTTTTAATGACGAATGACTTGTACAAATTAAAAATTCCTGTTTACAACACTCCTTATTCATTTGTTCACAAGTCTGTGCACGTTGGTTTGAGCTGCACAATAAATGAAGTGAAGCGGTTCTGTAAAAGCCTACATGCACCTGTTCACTACTAACCCACCTTAGTAGAAAACCCACATGTTCACAAAAGTAGGTTAACAGTTCCCAGGTTGTTCAGAGCCTTAACGGTAGGGTAGGAGATCATGGAAAACAAGCTATATTTTGAAAGTATACACATCCTTCCCTCTTCTTCAGCCCATCCCTTGATAACCACGCCTTCAAAAATACACCAATGGTGTCTGGAGCAACCACCGAGGTTCACAAGTATTCACCAGAACATGCTGTCTGTTAGCTAACACATTGTGTTTCATCAATATTGTTAATTTTCTCACTGACGGGGTGAATATGATGCCCATAACGGATTAGTATCTCAAAATATAGGACCATAACGGTATCCTCTTACCTGTGGAGTAGAAACATGGTCACCTTAGCGTGGGTTTGAGCCCCTTTTCCTTTTCAGTTGACGCCAGCGCTGGACAGTCGTAGTGATTCCCACCCATGTCCTGTTCCCTTCTTCACTCCTCTTCCTCGTGGCCGTAGCTTTTTCCCAGTTTTTCTTTGGTTTTGTTGCAGGTTATTATCGTTTCCACCGTAGCTGTTTGTGTGAACGCGCAGAAGGGGGAGGGAGGGGTGGGTGTGTGGACTGATATTTGATAGACAATCATTGTACTGACCAATCATCAGTACAATAATTGGCCAGAGTTTTCCTCTGGTTCCACCCTCTAGACTGGACTAAAACATTTTTATTTTTATTTTTTTCAAACATTGTATCAGTGTTTGATATGGGGTCAAGAAATATGATAAAAATGTTCCAAAAACACATCTCTTACCCACCTTTAACGGGGGTAAAAAAAAATCAGGCTGTTTTTCTCCCAATATTCCTTCTTCCTGACCGAGGACGGCAACGGCGGATTATTTTATATCCTATCAGATTATCCTGTGGTCTGAGACGTGTTAGGAATGAATTTGTCCTGATAATCGGCTCTGAATTGGGTCGAGGCCGAAGATGAAGATTTTGGGTCATTAGTTTGTACTCTCTTCCTGCTCCTTTTTCAAACATGCAGAAATTCAGACTTGCATGTATTTAAATGTGTATCATTCCTTAATTCGTTTTTCAAAATAAAACCAAAAATAAGATGATGAAACCACAAGTTGCTTCTTCATTATTTGTTTTTTAAACCAAAATGAAAAAAACAGATAGTGATGTGGTTTTTCAGTTTTACTTTTTGTGTTTAAATGAATAATAGAGAAAAAAAAAAGAATAATGGCCATTTTCCATTTTATCCTTTTTTGACCTGAAGCAAATTGAACTAGAAATGCACTCTGAGAGCGCTGACCCCCCCCACCACCACCACTATTCTAATCAAAATCTAATCATCCCCATTACCAACCTACCCTGAACATTTAATCAAAATCCATCCATAGGTTTTTGAGTTATCTTGTACACAAACACACAAATAAACCAACAAATGCCGGCAAAAACATACCTTGCTGGGCGGGGGTAATGAACCAGAAATGACCTTTGACCCAAGATGTAAACCTTTTTCCTATTTGGGGAAACTAAGAGGGTCACCTCATGTGTTTAGCTAACTACATACAGTACATGTGTTTAGCTAACTACATACAGTACATGTGTTTAGCTAACTACATACAGTACATGTGTTTAGCTAACTACATAAAGTACATGTGTTTAGCTAACTACGTACAGTACATGTGTTTAGCTAACTACGTACAGTACATGTGTTTAGCTAACTACATACAGTACATGTGTTTAGCTAACTACATACAGTACATGTGTTTAGCTAACTACATAAAGTACATGTGTTTAGCTAACTACATAAAGTACATGTGTTTAGCTAACTACGTAAAGTACATGTGTTTAGCTAACTACGTACAGTACATGTGTTTAGCTAACTACGTACAGTACATGTGTTTAGCTAACTACGTACAGTACATGTGTTTAGCTAACTACGTACAGTACATGTGTTTAGCTAACTACGTACAGTACATGTGTTTAGCTAACTACGTACAGTACATGTGTTTAGCTAACTACATAAAGTACATGTGTTTAGCTAACTACATAAAGTACATGTGTTTAGCTAACTACGTACAGTACATGTGTTTAGCTAACTACGTACAGTACATGTGTTTAGCTAACTACGTACAGTACATGTGTTTAGCTAACTACGTACAGTACATGTGTTTAGCTAACTACGTACAGTACATGTGTTTAGCTAACTACGTACAGTACATGTGTTTAGCTAACTACATACAGTACATGTGTTTAGCTAACTACATACAGTACATGTGTTTAGCTAACTACGTACAGTACATGTGTTTAGCTAACTACGTACAGTACATGTGTTTAGCTAACTACGTACAGTACATGTGTTTAGCTAACTACGTACAGTACATGTGTTTAGCTAACTACGTACAGTACATGTGTTTAGCTAACTACGTACAGTACATGTGTTTAGCTAACTACGTACAGTACATGTGTTTAGCTAACTACATACAGTACATGTGTTTAGCTAACTACATACAGTACATGTTTAGCTAACTACATACAGTACATGTGTTTAGCTAACTACATACAGTACATGTTTAGCTAACTACATACAGTACATGTTTAGCTAACTACATACAGTACATGTTTAGCTAACTACATACAGTACATGTTTAGCTAACTACATACAGTACATGTGTTTAGCTAACTACATACAGACTCAGCACTGACAGGATAAGGGAAACAGTAGCTGATGTGATGCTAACAGATGTCTTTGCTGTCCTCCTCCAGTTGACCCCCTCACCTCCTCTACCTGTCTCCCTGTCCCTGGAGGACTCAGAGCTGCTGTCCTTCTACTCATCTCAGAGTCTGGCTCACCTCTCGTGTCTGGCCGACGCCATCGACGTGCTGTTCAGCAGCGTGCAGGGAAACCAACCACCTCGCATCTTCGTGGCCAGAGGAAAGAGCCTCATCGTGACGGCTCACAAACTGGTGTTTATTGGAGACACGCTCTCCCGCCTCCTCACTTCTGCCGACCTCCGCGCAAAGGTTTGTAAAATATTTCCGTCGAGGGTTAGAAAATATCACGAGGTTTGAGGTTGAATTTCAGTATCTAAGGCACTGATTCTCAAACATTTTTGGAAGAAAAAATAAGTACAGTGACGTAAAAATCAGTGACTGTTTTATTAAATACAAACTTATATCAGTTTTTTTCTCATAACTTTGATCTTTTATTTCAGAATTTGGAATTTTTAAGAAATGTGATGTGTTTTGTTGGCAGTTATTGTGACTCTTAATGTGCCTTATATATGAAAAAAAATCCAAAATGTATAGATTTTTTTTTCCAAAGACGTACGTTGATTGTCTTCCCTCTCTTCAGATCACCACCTCAGGAGGACGACTCTGCCAAGCCTTGAAGGCAGTCGTCGTGGCAACAAAGGGCGCCGCACAAAACTACCCTTCTGTTTCGGCCACGCAGGACATGGTGGACCGCGTGGCGGAGCTGTCGCAGCAGGCGGCCGGTTTCTCCACTCTGCTCCAGCGTCTGGCAGAAATCTCCTCGTGATATTTTGTCTCACTAGTGTAAAGCAAAAAAACAAAACAAAAAAACAAACAAACAACCGTTTACACTACATGCATCGTTTGTCTTTGAAATGCCTTATTTAGTTGTCGACCTCTTCTTTAGTGGAAGCAGATGAAGTGAAGTCCTGTCTGCAGCCGTCACTAAACCCGGAAGCGTGTGTTGGTTTTTGCTTTTGTTTCTATAGCGACTGCTGTGCTTTGATGCTGGAGCACACGTGTCTTTTTTTTTTTTTTTTTTTTGAGTGTTAACTTATTGAATATCAGAAGCACCTCTGTGGCTTTTTTTTTTTTTGCAAACTGTTTATCTTGGGAACTTTCCTATTGGCCATATTTCCTTTCGTTCACATGATCTCCATTTTCCTTCCTTCCTCTATTTATTTTTAGCCAAAAATAGCAGCACAGAAGGAGGAGGAGGAGGAGGCCGAACATCCTGATCTTAGCCTACTTTTTTTGACTGTGATACCTGAAAGGCCTTTTTGTCATTATTATTATTATTATTATTATTATCGTTGTGGTGCTGTCGGGAGGAAAAAGGAGAAAAAAAAGTGTTATTTTTGGTGTTTTTTTTAGCTTCTTCTTATCTGAATATCAGAACGGGACGTGGAGACTCCTGACTTCTATCCTTTAACCTTCGATGTGATGTTTGTGTAGATCTGTTTTCACCTTTAAGAAACACAATCCCTCTGCTGTAAGGATCATTAAAGGGAGTATCCGGAGTAAAAAGTTGTACAAGTTTAGTTCATCTTTTAGATGATTGAAGTACATACATATAGTTGACATTAAAACCACACCATTTGGAAGAACACTCAGAAATTTTCATTTTGCCGTTTTGGTCCAAACTGTGTTAACATGAAAGTGATTAGAACATGTTTTTCACTGACACCAAACTCTTCTAAAGTTGTAAACGGCATCACACTCATGTGGTAATAAGTAGAGGGTTTTCCACTGTCATGGTGCCCACAGTGCTTTACGTTAGCCCTCCCACTCAGTGGTCTTCAGCCCTGGTCTACAGGCTCCACTGTCCTGCAGGTTTTAGATGGAACCCTGCTCCAACAGCCCTGGTTCATGAACCCCCTGTCACCTAAAAAATGAGCCAAACTTGTTTTTAGTCCAGATAATCCCTTCATGAAAAGCCTGTTGGTACGTTCTTCTGTTGGCATATATATGCAATCCTCGTGGAGGAAGGCACACAGATCCTGCGTGTGTGGGGGGGGGGTCATATCTGTTGGAGACTAAATGATCGTTGGTGTAAAGTTGCCTCATCCTGTTCTTTCCCACGGTCACATGCTTGCATCACGACGCACAACAAAACCCGTTGGCCAAGTTCACCTGTCCCAACTCGTTTTTGTTAAGATTCCTTCAGCGTTTTGTTTGTTCGACTTTGTGTTCATTTCCACTGAGGCAGTAAATAACCTCGTTCATACAGTCGTGCTTCTCCACTGCTGTTCTCCCATTTCACGCTGTTGCATTCCTGTATGACCTCTGACCTCTTATTACTTACTATATATATATATATATATATATATATATATATTAGTGTGTGTGTGTGTGTGACATTATGACAAATCTGTGCAAATCTGCACACAGTTGGGAGTACTACAGTCAAAATCAGGCGTGTCAAACATGTGGCCCAGGGTACAAATGCGGCCTGCAAACGGTTCCAATGCGGTCTGTGGGATGAAGAGCAAATAACCTATTTAAAAAATTATTCCATATTTTCCTCCAATTGTTTTTTTTTTGACAACTTGACAGTTTTGTCATTGTTTTACTGCAAAAAAATATTAAATTATGCAAATATCTACATTTATAAACTATCCTGTAACAATAAAATGTTGAAAAACCTGAACAAATGTGAACAATCTGAAATGTCTAAAGAAAATTAGACACAATTTGAAGCATTTTCTGTTAAGTTTAGTGTCTTTGTAAAACTGATCCATAATAAAACACATGGCCTAATGATAAACTGAGAAAGAATATTGTTCAAATTGACCTAATTTTACTTGTGAAATTTAACTTTTGTGTTTGGATAATGATAAAAGTAATTTCATAATTATTTTTTTTACACTAAAACAATGATATAAATGTGTAGTTGTCATTATTCATAGGTTATTATGCTTTAATTTCACTGGTACGACCCATTGGAGATCAAATCAAATCCCCTGAAGAAAATGAGTTTGAGACCCCTGCCCAAGAGGTCCTAAAAAACTGACTGTTTTTACCTTTAGTGATAATTACTATCTTGTGCAAACCACATCGTTTTTGTACGAATGGTCTTTTTTGTACAAATATTATGCTTGATTATTCTGTAAGAACATATGCTGATTATCTTTTACACTACAGGTAACTTGAACAGACAAGAAAATTCCATTTGTTTTGCACAAGATAAAACTTTTTGGGACTGTAAGGGTCCATATATTCACCCATCAGGCTCTAGTCTCTACACATCATTACCACTTTTGTTTAAAGGACAGTTCAGTACTTTTCAGATGAATGTTTGTCATCAGGGTCTTTACTCTGGTGCACCCACACGGACTTACCCCCCACAGTGTCCTGTGACCCCAGTTCTGGTCCGGTTTTGGTCAAAGCCAAAGTAGTCTCGGCAGGTTTCCTAAGGTCAACAAAATAAAATGCGTTTTTTTTCTCAAAACAGTGTGTTGGAATGAGTGATTTATTTACAAAACAAAAGTAGTTTAATGCACACAGCTGTTAGCAGTGACAACGCACATTGATTATTTTGGTCATTCTAGTCAATTTGACTTAATACTTTTCTTAATTTAGATTTTTTTTGTTCATTTTATGGATGTTCATTTTACTGAATATTTTTGTCCATTTTACTGAAAAATTTTTTCTGTGCACCAAACAACTACTTTCATCAGTTGTTGGTCAGTGTTAGCGGCTGCTACGTGCAGGTGCACAGCTGTTAGCAGTGACAACATTAGCGCATTGACCACTATTGAGAGAAAGTAGCTCCAAACAATTATGAGGTGTGACATTTTGTTCAGTGATGGTTTTGTTATGTAAATAAATCACTCATTCCAACACATACTGTTTTGAGAAGAAACACGTTTTATTTTGTTGACCCCAGGAAACCTGCTGGGACTACTTTGGCTTTGACCATAACTGGACCAGAACTGGGCTCACAGGACAGTGGGGGGGTGAGTCAGTGTGGGTGCACCAGAGTAAAGACACTGATGACAAACACATTCATGTGAAAAATAGTGAAGTGTCCCTTTAAGATATTGGTATGTCAGGTTCAGATCCAAATCGGTATCATCAGGGCTCAGTATAATCATTTTCACAGTTTGTGTGACTGTGATGAGTATTTCCATGCTGTCCTATTGACTCTGCTACAGTGCCACCATGTGGGGAGACCAAGACCTTGACCTGCCTGAAGAAAAAAAGGCTGCACACTTCTGCAGATGAGAGCATGAGCAACAAGTCGACTATAGCTATATATTTATTATTGTAAGATTTTTTTTTTTATGTTTTGCTCTCTTGTTTGCATGGCTTTCATTTGCTTAAATGTTTATATATGCACAAAAGTCACCAGGGTTGATTTTTACAAACATTTTTTGGGAGAATATATTAAGTTTAGATTCAAAGCTACGACTGTGTTTCTTTTGTACAAGAACTTTTTTTACACTACGTGAACTCATTTTTTGACTGTTATCCTTGTTTACTGAGGTGCAACTTTTTTCTACAGTAACAGACCTTAATACACTACATGTAATAGCCGTCTTGTATTCCCTCAGAATGCACAAATACATCTTTTTGCAAATAAAAAATGTGTTTGGATTATTGCTCGTACTGTATTTTTACAGAAATGTAATTTATATATATATATATGTATATGTGTGTGTGTGTGGAATGGCAGCTGCCCCGTGGCCTATATCTGCTACTGTTACGTGATTCGGACATTCCGATCTTTGCCGGAAAGAGCCGAGTAGTGACGCTGAGCAGCAGCCGTAGCGACGCTTGTTGGAGTTTAGACAAGCTGAGGGAGCAAAATGGCGGACGATGATATTACGCTTGATGGAAAACCTCTACAATCGCTCCGAGTCGCGGATTTGAAAGCTGCTTTGGAGGAAAGAAACCTCCCGAAGAGTGGGCAGAAAAACACGCTCATAAAGCGACTGAAAGGGGTAAGTTTACCGCCATGCTAAGTACCCGTGTCGAGTCTTGCTAAGTTCAGCAGCAGCAGTAGACGTTGGGGGGTTAACATTAAGAGGCCGTAACGGTGTGTAGGCTTGAAGCGGGAATACATAAATCGACTGCTAGATGTTATTGCTCTTCGGCTGCCGGTTTAGTTGTCGGTTGAGTTATACCTGACAGCAATGGGGGCACTGTTTACCAAGCGACCACACTCTGTTCGTAACTAGTCGATGCACCGTGTTGCACACAGTTAAAGTGTGCACCTGTCAAGTCGAGGCCTAAGCTGAGTGTAAACGCGAGCGAACGGCCGCACACAGTGTACAGTACATCAGCGGGGACGCGCGCTGTGTGAGTGAGTGAACGCGCGAGCGAGGAGGGGGCACGGGCGCGCGCTTTTCCAAGTAAACACATTAACTTAACGTTTTAATCGGTTTCAAGATTGATTTTTCTCCCCTTTTCTTGTCGTTATTGTTATTTGCCATGTATTCGGAAATAAAACCACCAGCTCACTAGTTGAAAGATAGGAGAAACAGTGTTTATATTTATTATATACGTGCGGTTGTACATTTACGGCAGCATAAAAGGCACATTCAGGGACAATAAGTTTGTACTGTGACAAAATACGGGAAGTCAATGATTTGCATCGATTCAAAAGACTTATTTGTGTTGGTCTGCGTTGCATATGAATGTTCCATAAGAGTGTGCACGTGAGGCTGCCTCGCCGGAGCACGAGTCTCTGTGTTTGGTTCGATTTGACCCATACGTAAAGTAATGTGTGTTATCTGCCCCGGTGTCAAAGGTCACATGTTTATATATGTTGTATGTAACACGATAAATTATTTCGCGCGCGAACACATACCCAGGATATGTGTAAATGTTATACGTTTTAATCATATGTTTACTTATAATGGAGAAATATTTCTATGTTCTGTTCTGGATGATCGTTAGAATTGATATTTGGAGTAGTAATATGGATATTGTGCTTTTTTTTTGTTTTGTTTTGTTAGTTTTAATCTTATTTACGATGTAATAAATTGACTGGTCTCAAGTCACGACCCGCCCACAACACCGTCTGATTGGTTAAATATCAGATGGGATAGCCAATCAGCACTGAGACACAGGAAAGTGAACATTTGAGCTTTTTTTTTTTTTTTTTTTTTTTTTTACATTAAATACATATTTTAATCATTTTTAAAAAGCTGTTAAGGAACATCTTTTTAATCAGCTAAGGTACTATGAAGGACAGGATTTTATTTCTGTTTAATTATTTTATTGTGTACATTTGGTGTTTTGTTTTTACATGTTGTATTTCTTCTACTGTTGTTTTGACTTGTTTTAATCATGTATTTTATTTTTGTAAGGGACCACAATGGAAATCAGTGATTTATGCTTTTTTTGTTGCTATCCCTGGTTTTAAATGCTGTCATTATTCATGTTTGCATTTTCAGCCAAATAAATAAAATAAAATTTAAAAAATTTAATAAATCAACTGGACTCCAGTCATGACCCGCCCACAACACCGTCTGATTGGTTACATGTCAGAAGTGACAGCCAATCAGCACTGAAATAGCAAAATATCCTTCTGAGACACAATAAAGTGAACATTTTAGTTTTTTTTTTTTTTTTTACATTCAACAAATGTCATGATTGGGAGCTACATTATATAACAGTGTTTTCAGATACATTTAAAAATAAATAATTTTTAATCTGACCCAACATTGGTTGGGAGAGATGATTGTAAGCACCCTGTGTGTGTGTGTGTGTGTGTGTGTGTGTGTGTATTCCTATCTTTATGGGGACATTGATATGTTTAAAGTCACACCAAAATGTAGGTCCCCATGAGGGTTTAAGATAAATAAAGGTCCCCACTAGTAAAATAGAAATGATGTGACCCTATAAATACATGAATTTTTTTTTTTTCAGAAGTCCTCATAAAACATAAGGGAAATGGGTGCAAAGCAAAACATGTATATTTCAAAGATTTAAAGATGTTTCCTTAAATAAAGGATTTATTTTTAGGTATTTGTAAAATTATGTATATTTATTTGTTGATAATTTTTGAAAAATACTTATGTATTGTATTGTTTTAAATTATTTTTGTATTTTTATTTCTACATAAATTTTTATTTGTATATTTTTAATTACATTTTTACAGTTTTATCATGATTATTTTATTTTAAAAAAAGGTTTACAATCACGACCCAATGGCAACTTGGTCCTCATGAGACATTTAAACGAGTATGTGTGTGTCCACAGAGACATATCATGCTATAACTCAGTGAATACTTGAGATACCACCATGAAATTACATGGGTATATACATATAGATAATGTACATCAGATACAATGATCCATTTGAATAAAGGTCAAGGTCACATTATGGGTTATAACTCAAGTATGGAGGGTCACAGAACTTTCATATTGGTACCAAATGATGCAGAATGAAGATTTATACAAATCTCATAATAGGTGTTATCACCTACAACGAATAGTTTTTTGAGATCTCTGGAGGTCAAAGGTGACATGTGTCCAAATTAACTTGTGTAGCATATCACGCTATAACTTAATCAATACTGGATATATTATCACAACCCTAACCCTACACGCACTGACACATATATACATATAACCAAATTATCAAGATTGCAAAAGGTCAAAGGTGAAGGTTGCATTTAGCAGAAAGGCCAAAATCACATTATTGGCTCGAATTCAAGAACAGGTTGTCATAGAAACTGGAGATTGGAACAAAATAGGGGTGAGATTAGACATTCTGTGAATACTTGCTTCTAATGAAATGTCCTTTACAATGGGCAGTATTTTTAATTTAAAACAGTGAAAAAAAACACTGTGATAATTTGAATATTGTGGGGATGGGTTTGTTAGTTTTAATTTTATTTACAATCTAATGAGTCAACCCATGTCATTTTGGATTGCTTTGACATTTTTGTTAACATTGTGATAAATGAATACATTTCAAAGTGATCCAGGATCTCTTCTGGATCTTCACCAAAATCTGATCGATTGGTCCTTGTGTCATTCCCAAAGTATCCTGAAAGTTTCATTAAAATTCGCCCCTAACTTTTTTAGTTTTGTGTTGTTTGTGTAGGCTCTGATGCTGGAAAACCTGCAGAGGTCATCATCCTCTCACAGTGGACTGCAGCCCAACTCACAGGTTAGAGCACATGTACCTACCTACCTACCTACCTACCTACCTACCTACCTACCTACCTACCTACCTACCTACCCACCCACCTACCCACCTACCTACCCACCCACCCACCTTCCTACCTACCCACCCACCTACCTACCTACCTACCTACCCAGCCACCTACCTACCTACCTACCTACCACCCCAGTCACCCACCCACCTACCTACCTACCTACCCACCCACCCACCTACCTACCTCCCTACTGTTTCTATGTGCAATAGTGATGTATTTATGGGTAATAGTGATGTATTTATGGGTAATAGTTATTTTTTATTGGTAATAGTGATGTATTTATGGGTAATAGTGATGTATTTATGGGTAATAGTGATGTATTTATGGGTAATAGTGATGTATTTATGGGTAATAGTGATGTATTTATGGGTAATAGTGATGTATTTATGGGTAATAGTGATGTTTTTATGGGTAATAGTGATGTTTTTATGGGTAATAGTGATGTATTTATGTGCAATAGTGATGTTTCTATGTGCAATAGTGATGTTTTTTATGTGTAATAGTGATTTTTATGGGTAATAGTGATGTTTTCATGTGCAACAATGATCTCTTAGTGTGTGTGTGATCTGCGATGGTGGGCTATGTGAGTGTTTTTTTGTTACTGTAGCAAAAGCAATTTCCTTGAAAAAGGATTGATGAAGTACCTACCCATCTACCTCCATAGATTGTGTTTCTTAGCTGTTTGGTTTGTTGTGTTCTGTTGTAGATAGGAGAGGAGATGTGCCAGAACAGCTTCATCAAACAGTATCTGGCCAAACAGCAGGAGCTCCTCCGCCAGAGACTGGAGAGAGAGGCCCAGCAGGAGGAAGAAGCTGACGGTAGGACAAGCATTTCAACTCCCACAGTCACACACTAGCTATTTACAGTGTCTGCTGCAGGAACAATGCTTCTTTAGACAGGTTTCACACATCCAAAGCCATGTCCATGAAAAACTGTTAGTAGTGAACCCAGGGATCTAAAAAAAAGTCTACAATTCAGAGACTTAAATTTTAGGCCTTAAAATATTTTAAAAACAGCCATGTTTTCATCCCAGGTCTAAAATTTAATTTAAGTCTTAATTTTTTTTACATCCATTTTGTCCATTCTTCGAGAAGTGTCTGTAGAAGAAAAAGAAAACTGTTTCTACTGTCAGCTGATGAAAACTAATGATCTATTTTCCGCAATAGCAGGCGCACTGGACTATAAGGCACAATGTCAGTGAAATGTTTATTTTGTTTTTTTTTTCATATATAAAGCACACTGGAGTAGAAGGAGCAATAAGCAAAGTCAAAATAATGAGATAAAAAGTTAAAGTAATAAGATAAAAAGTCAAAATAATGAGATAAAAAGTCAAAATAATTAGATAAAAAGTCAAAATAATGAGATAAAAAGTCAAAATAATTAGATAAAAAGTTAAAATAATGATATAAAAAGTCAATATAATGAGATAAAAAGTTAAAATAATGAGATAAAAAGTTAAAATAATGAGATAAAAAGTCAAAATAATGAGATAAAAAGTTAAAATAATGAGATAAAAAGTTAAAATAATGATATAAAAAGTCAAAATAATGAGATAAAAAGTCAAAATAATGAGATAAAAAGTCAAAATGAGATAAAAAGTCAAAATAATGAGATAAAAAGTCAAAATAATGATATAAAAAGTCAAAATAATGAGATAAAAAGTCAAAATAATGAGATAAAAAGTTAAAATAATGAGATAAAAAGTTAAAATAATGAGATAAATCAGAATTATGAGGTCGTCGTTGTCGTCTCCCGCATATCCGGGTCGTAGGAGCAGCAGCCCCAGCACAGTAGCCCAGACTTCCCTTACCCCAGCTACCTCAGCCAGCTCCTCCAGGGGAATCCTGGGGCATTCCCAGGCCAGCAGGGAGACATAATCCCTCCAGCGTGTCCTGGGTCGGCCCCGAGGTCTCCTCCCAGAAGGACACCGCCACCTTATCTTAGTGGAGGGGTTTGAGGGCCCGAGTGATCCTGGGGGCGGTGTTGTTGTGGGGGACTTTCATGGCACATTGGCTCTAGGTGAAGGGCCGGACTAAGCGCCGTTTGAAGACTCTTTATGACGAAGAATACCAAGACCTTGTGTACCTTGGAGGGTTACCGGGGCCCCACCCTGGAGCCAGGCCTTGGGCTGGGGCCCGTGGGCGAGCGCCGGTTGCTGGGCTTTTGCCCATGGGGCCCGGCCGGGTCCAGCCCAAATCGGAGACATGTGGTTGTCGTTGCGTGGGCTCACCACCTGTGAGGCGAGGCAGAAGGGTCCGGTGGATTGGGCAGAAGACCAAGGCAGTCCGATCCTCGGTTACGGAATTAGAAGGGATAATGTTTTTCCCACGCGTTACTATCAGAAAAATATTCCCAGACGGGGCCAAACAGCACCCCGACACCGAAGGCAGAGGGGTGTTGTTCCGCCCCGAAGGGGAATACAATATAACAAATATTTACTTTAAAGTGGCCGCACTACCTGTGGAGTGATACGGTACAGTGAATCTGAAGTGACAAACCTGTTGCCATTGGCAGCGGCCGTTAAAGGCGCAGCGGGCGGTTATCGAAAAAAATCTGCCCACTGAAGGCTGGGAACGTCAATTCAAAGTTAACGGAAGCTGCAGCAACGTTCTAGAGGGACGTAGAATAATGAGATAAAAAAGTCCAAATGAACAGATAAAAAGTTCAAATGATTAGATTAAAAAGTCTACATTCCCAGTCACTAGTACTACCAGAGTTAAGCCATATGTAAGGCAGAAAATAAACGTTTTTTAAGTGCACCTTATAGTCTGTAGTGTGTCCACTACTGACTTCTGTACCTTTTATATTTTCGTATATATTCCATAAACATAATAAACTCACACTTTCTCATTTCCAATACAAAGTGACACGGTTCTGAGAATCTAATGTGGTCCTCTTTTTATTTGAGGGGATCTTGATGTTGGTCTAAAAAAAATGTAACTTGGTGATTCTTGCAAAACCCTGTGAAGCAGCTCCTGGAAAAATGATCAGCCCACCCTCTTCTTCCTCAGTGACATGATGGTTTTGTATCCAGAATGTTCTATAGTGTAAACAGGTTCTATAGTCCATGCTCTGGGCTCTTCCTTT
Organism: Siphamia tubifer; assembly: GCA_020466265.1. Taxonomy (NCBI): domain Eukaryota; kingdom Metazoa; phylum Chordata; class Actinopteri; order Kurtiformes; family Apogonidae; genus Siphamia; species Siphamia tubifer. The sequence continues at coordinate 1,334,281 of CM035800.1, read as the reverse complement.
ACTTCCATCACTGCACTTACTTAGTGTTGTACATTGGTTTCATGTGCTTTGTTACACCAGCCTTCAGAATTCCTTGTTGTTTAAAACCACATTTGTCTTCATCTGTGACAGAAAGCCCAGCAGCGGCAGAGGACGATGACGACCAATCAGAGGACGACGACGACGACGACAGCCCTTCCTATGTCTCTGACAAAGTTAGTAACACACACTCACTGAACATGAGGAAACATCAAGGCTGTATTCCAGAGGTGTCAAACATGCGGCCCGGGGGCCAAATCCGGGCCTCCAAAGGGTCCAGTCCGGCCCCTGGGATGAGTTTTTGAAATGCAAAAATGACACTGAAGACATTAATTATTTTAGTTCAGGTTCCACATGTCAAGTGGGTCAGATCAGTAAAATGCTGTCATCATAATGTTTGTCTTTATAAATATACAAATGTTCATGTCATTTTATTGTATTTACTAGTGATGCGTGGTTAGGGGGGGTTTCCGCCCCACCCAAACCCAAGACGTGGCTCGGCCCGCCCCGCCCAACCCGCATGATGTCACGTATGGATAAACCCAACCCGCCCGCTATCAACCCACGAGCTTAAATTTGTCTCTAAACTCACATAGTACATTCGCAGCATCTTTACCTTGTGCTTCTAATGTTAAAAGTCATGAAGCATCATTTTTGCCTCCTTTCTAACGTCTCAATATGCACTCCAGCACATAAAATAGACTCCACCCACATCATCACTCTATAAAGCCAACACATACAACGTTTCCGTACAACCTTCGCATCGCCTGTTTTAATCTTCTCCCTGATCAAGTCCCACATTTTCACTCTTATCTCTGAGTGTTCAGGGAGATTTGGCGCTAATAACAAATAACAAAAAGTTGGGATAAAAAAGCATTCAAAACAGGAAGTGACGGGCTTGCACATGCGCGAGTCGAGCACGCACACACACACACACACACACACACACACACACACACACACACACACACACCTCAGTGGGTATTGATCGTCCCTGATCCGCCCCACCCGCATCCGCAATATGTATTAATACTGCGACCCAGCCCGCCCGACTCGCGGGTCACCCGCGGATATCCGCTGGCCAGTGGGTAGCCCGCACAACACTAGTATTTACACTAAAATAATAATAAAAAAATACTAACCTGAACAAATATGAGTATTTTTGAAATGTCTGAAGGCCAAGTTTACCAATATTTGACCTGTTATTAAGTGTTTTGTTGATTTTGTTGATTTGAAAATTATAATTAACATGTGTAAATGATAAACTGAGACATGATATTGTTACTTAGGAAATTTCAGTTTGTTCATATTAGTCACATTGTTTTAAAGGACGTAAACTTTTTTCACTTGAAAACATACAGGAAAGTTTGGAGTTGTTTTCTTATTATGTTCTTATATGTTCTAACCCTAACCCTCTACAGATTAAATTTGGCTTCATGTGTCCATTGAACTGAAATGAGTTTGTACTTTTTTAGTTTTACTTCAGTAAAGCAGTTGAATCAGTACTTCTACTTTTACCAGAGTACTTTTTCACACCAGTAGCTGTACTTGTACTGCAGTACCACTTCTACTTAAGTACAAAATGGTAAATACTTTTACCACCTCTGTCTCAACCTATTTGTTTGAGTTTTTAAATTAAAGGTTTAAGGTGTTAACTCTGACATTGTTCAAAAAACATTGATGTATTTGATTTCAAACTGACTCTTAATAAATCATTCCTCCCCCCAGCATCACCTCTTGCCTTCCCAGCCTCCAGGAGAGCCATATCCGGGCCGTGGAATGATGATGTTCAGCCCTGAGATGGGTGCTGGTCCCGGCCTGCGTTCCCAGGAATCCAAAGACGCCCCGGAAGCTCGGCTGCAGCGAGCTGCTTTTCGCCAGGGCCGCAAAGAACCGCCCGCACCCTCTCCTCCTCGCGCCGTGGCCTCGCTGTCAGTACGCGTTTTGGGCCAGCCGGACCACCAGAGCCTGCCCCCCGCCGTGCCGCGCGCCCAGGAGAAGGCCGGTACCCGCCGCGCCCGGCGAGCCGGGATCGGCCCACCCCGTCCTGCACCTCAGTCGATCCGCCGGGGTCCCGGTCCGCGACGAGGACAGTGACGAAGACGAGGCGAGTGATGAGGAGAGCGAGGACGACGACGACTGGGGTCCCGGTGCCGGCGTCGCCAAAAAGGCCAGCAGGGTCCCTCCTCAACCGCAACAGATGCCCCCGAGCGCGCTGTCGAGATCCAAACGCAAGCTTCAGCCTCCGCAGCACATCCCGCCCCCGCCACCGCCACAACAGCAGGTCCAGCAGACGCCGATGCAGCTGCGTCACCCGACTCCTCCCCCCTCCCCGCCGCCGAACCTGTTCCCCTTCCCCGACACTCCACCAGACAACCACGAGAGAGAAGGCCCCGAAGCCGTAGGCGGTGCCGCGTTCCCACCTTCCGCTCTGCAGAGGCAGGACTCGGACTCCAGTTCCCGGTCCAGCAGCCCGGAGCCCCCCGCAAAGCGCCGACCCGGACCCCTGTCTCTGCTCGTGCACAAGATGGAGAGAGAGGGGGCGTTCCACAAGCCTGAGGCCGCCTCCAACGCCAATGTGTCTGCAGACCCGGTGCCCTCAACTGGACCGGAGAGAAAGAAACACGAGGAGGAGGAGGAGGAGAAGGAGAGACGAAGAAAGGCACAAGAAGAGGAGAGGGAGAAGAAACATCTGGAAGAGGAGAAGGAAAAAGAGAGGAAACGGTTAGAAGAAGAAGAAGAAGAAAAGAAACAGAGTCAACGGGAGGAGCAGAAACGAAAGAAGAATGAGGAGAAACGGCAAGAAGAAAAAGAAGAGGAGGAGGAGGAGGAGGAGGTGAGGAAGAACAGACAGGAGACGCTGGACAAAGACCAGAAGAAGAGCCAAGTGGATGTTCCAGAGTCAGACTCTTCATCAGATTCTGACTCCAAATCTGACTCGTCTTCTCACTCGTCACAGTCTTCCTCCTCAGAGGTCAAATCACTTCCAGCCAGGCAGCTCAAGGTGAGTGAAACAAACGCTCCCTTCGTCTGTTCACTGACGATCTCTGTATCATTCCTTCTTTGGTTTTTCAACTGCCAGTCGAAAATCTCATAATTTTGACTTTTTAAAAGTTTGATTTACCGTATATGGTGGGTGAGGGGTGAGGGGGAAGGGTCGGGTTTGTTCTGTTTTTGACAACCAATGTGTGACATCACTCCTAATGTCACCTCCCCAAATGGCTTTAGGTACTGTGCTTTGGAAATATATACCACACATCAATATCCTATACCTTTCAGTGTTTCCTCTAGGATTTTTTTCTGCAGGCCCGAGGGCCGGGCTTCGGGCCGACGACCTCGGACACGGGCCGGGCTCGGGCACTTTTATTTTTCAATTTAATTATTTAAAAAAAATAATTAAGTACAAAATGGTAAATACTTTTACCATTTTGCACCGGCACGTACCTTATATGGGCATACGGTAGCCTCCCTTATATGGGCATACGGTAGCCTCCCTTATATGGGCATACGGTAGCCTCCCTTATATGGGCATACGGTAGCCTCCCTTATATGGGCATACGGTAGCCTCCCTTATATGGGCATACGGTAGCCTCCCTTATATGGGCATACGGTAGCCTCCCTCACTATCCGATTTGCGCAACTTCCCGAAAATGGTGAATTGAAGAGAGTGAACAACACGAAGGGAAAATCTCCGTTCTGGACTAAGTTTCAACTTATTCAACCCTTCAAGATGAGCCAAACAGGTTTGTTCAGTGTGTTGTATGTAAAGCTGTTCTGTCATATGACAACAAAAAAACAGGTTCATCACATTTTGAACGGGTATGTGGTGGATCCAGCAGCGTCACAGACCAAGTTCTCAAGCTGCTGATCAAAACATGAGCCCCTATTTTAACCTGCTCTTTTATGTCCACATTGATCTGTCAGAAACTGTTATTCACAGAAAAAATAGAAAGCTGTTTTTTCTAACTGCAGAGCGTTATCCACATCCAACATTCTTATGGGAGGTTAAAACAAACAAACAAACAAAAAAAGTCGGGCCGGGTTCGGGCCGGGTTCGGGCCGGGTTCGGGCCTGAGAATTCTGAAAACCTGTCGGACCGGGCCGGGCTGGGGCTCCACCACCTCGGGCCAGGGCCGGGCTCGGGCCCAGATAATAGGCCCGTGCAGGGCACTAGGTTGAACCATATATTAATAAAGTTTGATTTGAACTTCATTCATTCTGACTGACTTCCAAAAGACAAAATCATGAGATAAAAAGTCAAAATGATCAGATAGTCTTTGAAGTGTCCTTTATAGTCTGGAAAATACTGTATATATATATATATATATATATATATATATATATATATATAAAAATGTAAAATATGCACATATGTTCACCTAAGTACCAGAATCTACAATACACATGTGTATAACTGGGAGGGAAGAAGACCAAACAACAGAGTAAAAGGATAAATTGTTTTGTTCTATTATGTATGACAGGATATCACAGACCTGAGACCAGTATTCAAATAGTTCTGGACAAAAGCAGAGTGTATGTACCAGGGTCAGCAGACCTTCTATGGTATGAACCCACACTGCTGGTACTTGGGCTCCCTCTAGTGGTGGATAAAAAAGTCAAACACATGAGATAAAAAGTCAAACACATGAGATAAAAAGTCAAACACATGAGATAAAAAGTCAAACACATGAGATAAAAAGTCAAACACATGAGATAAAAAGTCAAACACATGAGATAAAAAGTCAAACACATGAGATAAAAAGTCAAAATTATCAGATAAAAAAAAACAAAATTCCAAATGAACCCACACTGCTGGTACTTGTGCTTTCTCTAGTGGTACACAGGAGAACCTTCAAAATACAGTATGTCATTAGTTCATTCCTTTTTCAAAATAAAACCAAAAAAATTAGACAATGAAAAAAAAACTCAACTTCATTATTTGTTTCCAAAACCAAAATGAAAAATGGTTAACAATGGGTTTTTTTCAGTTTTCCTTTTGATTAATGAATAATAGAAAAAAAAAAAAGAATAGATTCTGTTTCCCATTTTATCCAATTTTAACCTGAAGCAAATTGACTAAAGTGTAAATGAATGTTAACCTAAAGAAAGAAGATCATTATGGTATGATACCACAACAATTTAATCTGTGATCATATCTTCAGGTCTTAAGGTGACCCTTTTAGTTTCCCAAAATAGGACGTAGGTTTACATCTTTGTCACTGTGGGGTCAAAGGTCATTTCTGCTTTTTCATATATAAGGCACATTAAGTGAAGTCAACATCATGAGATAAAAAGTTAAAATGATAGAAAAAAACAGATAAAGGCTGTTTCCTATTTTTTACATTATTCATTTAAACACAAAAAAGAAAACTGAAAAACTGCATCATCATCTGATTTTTGTTTTTTTTTTTTTTTTTTCATTTTGGTTTTGGAAACAATTAATGAAGAACCGAGTTGTTCATTGTCTTATTTTTGGTTTTATTTTGAAAAATGAATGAACGAATGATAGACAAATGATTTATTATTACCTTCTGTCTTTCTTTGTTTTGTTTTTTTTCTTTCTGTCTTTGTTTCTTTAAACAGATTTGATTTGGCTTCAGTTGAACATGTAGAACTGATAAACAAGCAGAATATTGTTAAATGTTTCTCAGTTCTATATTGATCATGTGTTCATCATATGTGCTTTTCTGTTTGTTCTATATTGTGACTGAAGTGATAACAATAAAAATCTCATCTATTCATATTGTTTGATAGGATAGTTTATGGACGTAAACCTTTTTCATTGCTTAATTAGCCTTTTTTTTTCACTCCCAAAGCACAGAAAAAAGTTTGATCCAGGGTTCTACAGTGCGCACATTTCACTCACATTTGCAGCAAATATTTCATCATGTGAACGAGGAAAACAAAACAGTCACACATGTGTGAGTGTTTGTTGCAGCAACAATAAGACACACAGACCTGAGGAGTTAATGAAAACCTACTAGAAATGAATTAAAAGTGTGTGAACAGCTCCACATAGAGACGAACACGGCACATATTGAAAGGATTAACTCTTTAACTCCTGATGCGTCAGCGCTGACACGTTCTGAGTGGATGGTTTAGTTTAAAAATTCAGACAAATTCAAGTGTTTTTTTAACTGTTATTTTACTGAGAATTTTGTTCATGGAACTGATGTACAGGTGTCGAAAAGCAAGTGATTAAGAAAAAGAAAAAGCCCAAACTAAAACTACTGGAACCAAATTACAACACTAGTTATTTATTCCTTTTTTTTTTTTACTTCATTTTGGGTTTTGTGGGTTTTTGTTTTTTGCCTTTTTTTTCCACGTTATTTCTTATTTTGTGAATATATATTAGTTTCTGTTAATGTTGCTTATTTTGTTTATTTTTCTGTTTTTTTTTATTTTATTATTTTTCTTTAATTGTGTTCTCTTAATGTCTTACTTTGTTCATGTTACATATTATTTTGTTGGTTTATTATTCATTTTTGTTCATTTTACTGATCACTTTGACTGTTTTTTGTTCATTGTGTTGCTTATTTTATCTTATTTTATTTTTTACTGTGTCTCAGTCTCAGGAGTTAAAGGGTTAATCATTCTAAAATGGATCTAATAACAAGGCAGCCAATACAACGTTCTAAAATGTATCAAAGGACAAAGCATCCCATAATACAAAGTTATGTTATGGTCTGCTCTAAATTAACACAAATGACAGCAGTCATTCAACAATGTTGGTATCTGTGCGTAAGTACTGCACTGTAAATAAATAAACATTTAAAAATAAAACCTACTTGTGCCCCTATTTTTTTTTTTGTGTGCTCCTAAATTTTTTTACTTAGGGGCACGTGTGCTCCTGGAAAAAAAAGTTAGTGTAGAGCCCTGATTTGAAGTTGACATTATTTCTGTATTATTATTTATTATTTCAAAGGTTCAGCCCAGTTCAAATGTAGCTGAACTAAAATGAGTTGTTTTTTGTAAGTGTTGTTTTTGTTTGTCTTTCATGGTGTTTACTCTCTATGGTTCTCACAGAAGGCAGAAGCAGGACAAGAAGCAGACGCTGATAAAAAGAAGGTCCTGAGTAAAGTGGGGGAGAAGGAACACCTCACAAAAAGGTCAGTAGAATCTCTTAGACCCAATCCTAACCCTAACCCCTTGCCCCCCCCTCTACGGTGGCCGGGAGGTGCAAACCAATTTTACAAAATGTGAAACACTTTTACAAACACTGAGACAAATTTACAAGTAACTCCAACTGTAAAGAGAATGAACCAACTCTGGGGTTGAAGCAGGAACGATACCAGAGGCTGGTTATTGACGGTCTTCATGGTGACCCCAGATGGAGGACTGGGACCATACGCTGTAGGACCATTCCATTCTGTTATCAGTTTTTGGTGCCGGTTCAATTTAAATTGTGATTCGGCACCTAAAAAATTGTAAAAGAATCGAATCAGCATAAAAGCATATCATCCCAGCCCTAGTAAGAAGGGCATGACTTACAGACGTATCATATTTGGAAAATGGAGGTAACATGAGGGTATGTTTTTGTTTACTGCAAATTAAAGGGAGGACATTAGGGTAAATAGTATTCACTGTTTGAACAGGAAAGGTCAAAATAATGAGATAAAAAGTCTAAATCATGAGCTAAAAAAGTAAAAATCATGAGATAAAAAGCCAAAATTATTGGATAAAAAGCCAAAATTATTGGATAAAAAGTCAAAATTATTGGATAAAAAGTCAAAATTCCAAGAAAAGTGTCCGTAACACATGCTATGATGGGTAAGTGTAAGTCTGCTGGTGTGTTGTAAGAAGGTCATGCCATCAGACGTATCATATTTACAAAATGGAGGTAACATGAGGGCATGTTTTTGTTTACTGCAAATTAAAGGGAGGACATTAGGTGCACTGTCACCGTTAGGGTAAATAGTATTTACTGTTTGAACAGGACAGGCCATGTCTGCACTGGAGCGACACTGAAATATGTTCTGTTTGTGTCATGTTGAACTATGACTTTCTTTATTTTACATCCCTACTCCAAAGAATAAAAGAAGCACAGTGGCCAAACTCTGCATCCCAGCATGTTAAAAAAAATAAAATAAAAATTTGATTTGGTTTATTTGGCTGAAAATGCAATAATGACATAATTTAAAACCAGGGATAGCAACAAAAAAAACATAAATCATTTGTTTCCATTGTGGTCCCTTACAAAAATAAAATACATCATTATTAAAACAAGTTAAAACAACAGTAAAATAAATAAAACATGTAAAAACACAACATCAAATGTAACAGAATAAAATAATTAAACATAAATCAAATCCTGCCTGGTTAAAAAGATGCACCTTAACAGCTTTTTTAAAATGGTTCAAGTTCAGGATGGTTCTGACGTGGTAGGAGGACTGTTCCAAGTAAATAAAAGTGTGGATTTTCCAAATGATTTAACTGCAGGTATCTGGAATAATGTTCCACTAGATCTGGTGTCAGTGAAATGACACTGATGGGTAAAGATGAAGACGTGTTTGAAATAGGGTTGTCAAAAAAATCGATTTTAGATACTAAATCGATATTGACCTTGGTATCTAATTAGATATTAAGTTGCTCGAAAATCGATTTTTGTTTTTATGGCGCGTCGCCGCTTTTTTGTAGCGGGTAACGTTAAGAATTGTAAACAGGCATCAACGCGGTCAGCTCTGGCACAGCCGTAATGCCGGCGTGTAAGTTAAAGTCTCTTTTTTTCTCCAGCTGCCTCTGACAGCACACGGGATGACGCCAGTGCGATGATTGCGACCATCCGATGCAACTTTGCTTTTAAAGGCCTCAATAGTCGAACGTCTATGCGCGTGGGCGGCAGCCAGGCGGTAGCGCATAGTATCACGTTACCACCACGGAGGCCACCGTGAGCATGTCAGCCTATCATTTTTGACGCTGCTAGTCCCGTATGGCAAACCAAAGTGTTCACATAGCCACGCGTTGTCTTTATTATATCACGCGTTACAGAACGCATTCTAGCACGCGCACTGGCGCGCTATCACGCGTTACAGGACGCGCTCTGGTACGCGCTCTGGCGCGCACAATGGCACGCGTTCGTGAATGCGTAATGTAACGTGTGATATAATAAACACAACGCGCGGCTATGTGAACACTTTGGCTTGCCATAAGCCAAAGTGTTCACATAGCCACGCGTATATAGTCACATAGCCATAGCTGAGCACTGATCTTACCTTCACAAACGAAGTGCATTCACTCAATGTTTAATTTTTGCTAAATATTTTGACTTTTCCTTCATCAATCTATTTTATTTAACTTGTTCAACTTTAGTGTGTCTATTCTTATGGGTTTGTTTATTGTATTTTCAGGTTTCATGCAAAAGGGATAAAATAAAGTGAGATGCCGTTTCATACTTTATTAATAAATAAAGCAAAATGTGAATTGATTTGTCATATTTTGATTATATGTCAATGGAGGTTGCATTGGCTGAGATGACACACTTGGTGAAGGCAGAAATGATGGGGAAAAATATATAAGAAGACCTACACGGTTGCTCATGGCTCAATGGCATAATTTCGTCTGTATCATGTGACCCTGTATCACGTGACCCTGTTGTGATAGTTTTCTGAAGCAGTGCTGTGGACATGTCCATCATTACTATTATGTAAAATATGTTGTTGGTTAACCTTATTATTATAGTTATATTTGTCATCAAGAAGGTGAAACAAGAGAAAAATATATGCAACAGAGATCTATTTACAATAATATTTGCACACATACACTTAGTTACAGTTTTTCTCAGGACAAGTATAATTCACAGACGTACATTCAGGATTTAAAGTTTTTAATTGAACATGTCATAGGTGTGATTGACAGGACCATTGACACCTGTGGTCTCCCTTGCTCTCTGTTATACTCTTCAAATTGACACTTGATGTTTAACCATGCATATAGTAATATGCATAACTATGTTCATATTTATATTACCTCCGGGGTATATTTTATCCATATCTTTCTCTATATTCTTATTTATACTTTACACTTTACTTATTATTATTATAGTCTTTCTTATCTTGTATATTATTATATTTGTAAGTTGTATAGTTGTATATTTGTTTTGTTATATTTTGCATCTTTGCACGGTCTTAAGCGAGTGTCGCATCCATTTCACGTGTGGATGGACAAATAAAGAATTATGATTCTGACATATTTCATCTTCTATTGTTTTGCACCTTTCACTTGCATTGAAGATTAAACTACATTACTATCATCTATCGTCTTACTTCGCCATCTAGTGGCAAAACATGCAACCTACAGCCAGCTCATGTGTTAGATTAGCACAACAGAATAAGAATTAAAATACAATAAACAAACCCATAAGAATAGACACACTAAAGTTGAACAAGTTAAATAAAATAGATTGATGAAGGAAAAGTCAAAATATTTAGCAAAAATTAAACATTGAGTGAATGTACTTCGTTTGTGAAGGTAAGATCAGTGCTCAGCTATATTGGACTCGTTGTGTTGGCCAGTGATTGGCTGGAAGTACTACAGTTACGGAACGCGTGCCATTGCGTGTGCTAGACCACGTTGCCGAACGCGTGGTGGCGTGTCAGAACGCGTGCTAGAACGCGTAATGTAACGCGTGATATGATAAACACAACACGCGGCTATGTGAACACTTTGGCTTGCCATATTGGCTTGCCATAGTCCCGCAAGGGGTCCGCGGTGGTCACATGATGCAATACGCTGCCACCCACTCGACCATAAAGAGTCTTGCAGTTAGCACTGCAGAAGGGCTTGAGCAAAAAGATAGGCCTACCTTAACTTACCAAGAGATAGACATGCATTTATTCTGCACCCGCACTCACTACCTTTTTTTATCAGTCCATGGAGGAAATTTTAAAAGGAATCCCTCACATCTCCAGTATCGAAATTAGTATCGAGTATCGAGTATTATCCTTAGTATCGGTATCGAGTTGGAAATTTAGTATCGTGACAACCCTAGTTTGAAACAATGATGCGCTTTATATAACATTTTAAGGTTTAGCTTCGACTGAGTTACACACTTTTACTAGCAACCAGGTTTGGTTCTGCTCAATGTGGTGCCATAGGCCAACACTAGGCCAACACCAGGCCAACACCAGGCCAACACCAGGCCAACACTAGGCCAACACCAGGCCGACACCAGGCCGACACCAGGCCAACACTAGCCCAACACTAGCCCAACACTAGGCCAACACTAGGCCAACACTAGGCCAACACTAGGCCGACACCAGGCCGACACCAGGCCGACACCAGGCCAACACTAGCCCAACACTAGGCCAACACTAGGCCAACACTAGGCCAACACCAGGCCGACACCAGGCCGACACCAGGCCGACACCAGGCCGACACCAGGCCGACACCAGGCCGACACTAGGCCGACACCAGGCCGACACCAGGCCGACACCAGGCCGACACCAGGCCGACACCAGGCCGACACCAGGCCGACACTAGGCCGACACCAGGCCAACACTAGGCCAACACTAGGCCAACACCAGGCCAACACCAGGCCAACACCAGGCCAACACTAGGCCAACACCAGGCCAACACCAGGCCAACACCAGGCCAAAACCAGGCCAACACTAACCCAACACTAGCCCAACACCAGGCCAACACTAGGCCAACACCAGGTCAACACTAGGCCAACACTAGTTCAACATCAGGCCAACACTAGGCCAACACCCCTCTTTCCTTTTAGTGTAATTCTAAATGATCATGTGTAAACATAGTGTTCTACATGTGATGGAGTACGTACTGAGTGTTCATGAATAATCACTGTCAATGTTAACTTTAATGATTTATTTACTGTATTTTCACACTATAAGGTGAATTGTTAATGAATAGTTTATTTTTTGACATTTCTTTTTTACATTTAAAGGAGTATTAAGTGAAGATTAACTGTCACAGTAAATCAAACTTTAAAAATCAAAATTCGAAGATAAAAAGTCAATTTAATGCAATAAGTCAAAATTATCCGATTAAAAGTCTAAATTTCAAGTCACTAAGCACAACCACAATTAATCCATATATAAGGCACTCTGTAGTTTTTGGAGAAAATTCAAGTATTTTAAGTGCACCTTATATTCTGGAAAGTACAGTATCTTAATATTCTAATTTTGTGGGACCCCCAAGACATCTGGTGCCCGAGGCGACCGCCTAGTCTGCCTATGCCTAACCCTGCTGGTAACAGATGGACCTGTTCAAACTCTGCACTTACATGGGTTCTGACTGGTACATTTAAAATAAATGTATTAGTTTGTTCTGGGACTTGTTTTGGAACTTTCTGGATAAACCCAAATACCAACCTGTACTGGGATAATCATAATGACACTGAATGGAAGCAGAAACAAAACATTTTTTGTTTTTTAACTGATATGATTTACCTGCTTTTACAGAAACCTGAACCTAGAAAATGATTTTTGATTGTTATCGATAATACCATCTCCACACAGAGATGTTGTTGTGCTACACACTAATGTAGACATTGAAGAAAAATGTAAGTTTGGCTAGAAAATGTTTTGCAGTACCAATGTGTGTAGAGAATTTTTTCATTTTTTTTGAAGGCGTACTTTCAGTCGTCAGTTATGGAAAAATGACCCTGATGCCACGAAAACATTATAGTATTGTCATTCATTTCCTGGTCATCTCCATTTGCTTTGTGTTTTTAAACTATTTAACTTATTTATACCTTTGGCCAGAGATGGAAGTAACTAAGTACAAGTACTTCCTTTACTGTACTGAAGTACAGGTTTTAGGTATCTGTACTTTGAGTATTTATTTTTCTGTCAACTTTTTTTTACTCCCATAATCTTTGTAGAAATATCTGTATTTTATACTCTTTACATTTATATAAATATATGTACTTTATACTCTTTACATTTATATAAATATATGTACTTTATACTCTTTACATTTATATAAATATATGTACTTTATACTCTTTACATTTATATAAATATATGTACTTTATACTCTTTACATTTATATAAATATATGTACTTTATACTCTTTACATTTATATAAATATATGTACTTTATACTCTTTACATTTATATAAATATATGTACTTTATACTCTTGACATTCTCAGAATAGACTCATAATTTTTTCAAACTAGAAATGTGCCAGTATAAAAAATAAGTCATAAATCGGAAATTGTGACTGACTATATCATAATTTAGACTTTTTAATCTCATAATTTAGATTTTGTTCTCATAATTTTGACTTTTTAATCTCACATTTTAAATTATGTTATCACAATGATGCTTTTTTTTAATCTCCTATTTGTGACTTTTTATCCCCCCTCAGTTTTCTGTCCATACCCACTAACCTGCGTACCATGACCCAATACAACACATCATCTCCACAGGAACTCACTTTTAAAAGCTTTATTTTTTGGATAGTTTTGAAACATTCTTGTTTTTTCCTGCTTAAATAACTATTATTTCATCCATAGAAAAAAAAAATGCAGTTTTACTTTTTACTTTATTACAAATGAGAAGTTGTACTTTTTCTTTTACTTTTACTTCAGTAAACTTCTACTTTTTCTAGAGTACTCTTTCACATCAGGAGCTGTACTTCTACTTAGGTTCTACTTCTACTTGGACCATGTCTGCCTTAGGCATAGTAATTGGACATGAAAGGCAGAAATATTTGTTGCATTGTATGTATAATAATAGAAGAACCACTGAGCACGTTGGTTCCAGAACTTCCACCTTTTGTGCTCCTGTAAATAAATATTTTGTCAGCCAGTGCTTGCAGGCTGTGTTTGTTGTCAGGCGTTCAGCAGGGACACCTCACCTCCCAACAGAGTCCTCCATGTTGAACCTGTGAACACTGTAAAGTAACACAAACAAGGAAACCGGCGAAGAAAAAAGCACCGAAGCTTTTACATTCCAACTATTTGAGATTAAGCTTGTTTGTTTTTACTCGTAACTAAATATGAAAACGATATCACTACGGCTTTTATTTTGATAACTAATATCGCTTCCTTCCACTCTATTGTCACCTTAACTTTGCTTCGTTTCTTGTTTTTAAGTATAATATACACCTACGCGAGTCTGGCAAACGTACATTTTTATAGTTTAATACCCGCGGCGGATAACATGTTTATTGTTTTTAAAAAAAAGGACGCATTGCTTTTACTTTGAAAGTCACTGTCCGGAAATACTGTTCATTTCCACTCTTGCTGACTTGTTGGCTAGTCCCGCGAGCCAACATGGCCGTCATGCATGCATTGCATCCCTGATACCGACGCAGTGTACGGCAAAACCAGCCGCAGGGGACGACCGTGATAGGATTTTTTTTAGTTATCATTTCGTGTCCGTGATTGTAACTCACGCGTGACGGGTGAACACCTCGGTAGACAGAGTGTGATTTTTTTTTCACCTGGGGGGTTCCCATTCAACGCCAGCCGTAATGCTGTCCGAAGGCAACAAAAACGGGTAAGAGTGAACCAGAGGGCGACACGGGGTGGGGGGGTGCTTGGACTTTTACAGCCCTTCACTAAAAGCCTAATTATTAACGGTATCCAATCCCCGGTCGTCGTTAAGGCACCGGGACGGCAGCTCTGCGTACAGTAGTGCTGCCGGTTAGCTAGCAGCCCTTTTCCTGTTACATATGACATCAGTTCACATTGGCCTGGTTAGGTGCGTGGAACATGCTCGCCCATGTGAGGTGTGGACGGCTTTTGTTGGGTGAAGCAGCAGGGAAGATTGTTTCAAAAAGAGGGAATGGGTGTTTTTCAGTCAGTAGTTTTTATTTTTTTTAAACCAACTTCGATGAATAATTAATGTGCTCAGTATATTACTGTAATGGTGAGAATCATGCAGTCATTCTGTTTAATAATGGGCTTTTCATTTCTCTTTCTTGGTGACCTCTGCAAATTCTTTCCAGGTAGGGAGCAGGGAGCCAGAACAGTTTTATTTTATATTTTTTACTAGTATCAAACACTATTTTTCATTTAAAATCTGTCATGATGTAAGCAGAGGCGGTTCAATAAGGTGGCACCAAGGGGCACCTTATTCTGCCACCTCATTTTATTTTCAAAAGTATTTCTTTATGTATAATATATGTGACGCTTCAGCACAACAGTAGTCACTTGGGTCAAATTTCAGAAATTAAGATTTTATATTTATTTGAAAGCTGATTAATAAAAGTTTTTTTCCAATGATGTATGGATTGTACAAATCTGATCTTTTTTTTTTTTCAACATCGCCATAGCAACAAGGGATTTAGTTTAGTGGAGAAGGCTTTGTTCTGAGGCCTCCCATTGGTTCAAATATATAATTATGTAGATTTCTATTCAATGGTTATCTAGAGGGAATCCCCATCTTTCCAATGGTACCAAACATGACAGGGAAATACCCAACGCCAGCGCCAAGGAAAGTTGTGTTTTGAGCCGATTTTCTTGTTTTAGACTTAATTACTATCAGTCTGTTCTTCCTAAATGGCCTGATTTGAAGCACTTACGGTAGGAATTTAACAAAAACTCCTAGTTAGAAGTGTTCAGGAGACACTTTACTAGGATTTTATGGATAAACTTCAAATGTGATAATTTTGACCCATATAATATATTTGAGGCTAAAGCTAGAAATACTGCTGTTATTGAACCACTGGTTTAATGATGGAGGGTCACATATATTATATAATCTTTATTTCAAACATGTAGAAAACCAAAAAAATCAAGCAACATACATCAAAAACATCAATAATGATAACCAAGGATTGATAACTAAAAGAAAACAAATCTATCTCTCCATCTATAAACTTTCTTTTGAGCATTTGAACAAAAACAAAACAAAGAAAAGAAATGTAATAAACAATACAACACAAAGTATTTTGGCAATCATGACAAAACCAAACAATAATAGACCATAAGTCTGCAGCGTTCCCTCAAACACATATAGTTCTCACTGCCTTAACTGTCCACAAACAATCCCCACGAGCAAGAAAGAATACAATAACAATAAGCATAATACAAATAATGTCAATTTCAATAAAAACATTTTTTAAATATCCATTCATTTTTTAACCCTTTAACACCTGAGACTTAATCAATTCCATAGTAAAAAAAAAAATAAAGATAAAATAAACAACAAAATGAACAAAAATGAAAATTAAAGTACACTATATTACCAAAAGTATTCCCTCACCTGCCTTGACTTTCATATGAACTTGACGTCCCATTCTTAACCCATACAGTCATATGGGTTCGCCCTTTGCAGCTACAATAGCTTCAACTCTTCTGGGGAGGTTTAGGAGTGTGTTTATGGGACCATTCCTCACACACTGACGTTGGACTGAAGGCCTGGCTCAGTGTGTGCTCTCATTCATCCTAAAAGTGATCTGTGGAGTTAACGTCAGGACTGTGTTCAGGACAGTCACATTCATCCACATCAAACTCTCACACCTGTGTCTTTATGGACGTTACTTTATGCACGACTGTTCCCACAAACTGGGCACCATGGAAATATACAAAGTCTCTCTCTCACACACACACACACACACACACACACACACACACACACACACACACACACACACACACACTTGCAGAATACAGAAATGTCATATTAAACTCCATAGATTTAAAATGGGATGTCACCTGAGTGTTTTAAGGCAGGTGAGCGAATACTTTTGGTAATATAGTCTAACAAAATGACATGTATCATGAGCAAAGGAAGACGTTAACAGAACACAATTGAAGAAAAATAATAAAATAAACAAAATGTAGAAAAAATCAGCAACAACATCAACAGAAACTAATAAATATTCACAAAATAACAACTAACATGAAAAAAAAGAATAAATGACTTGTGTTGTAATTTGGTTCCCATAGTTTAATTTGGGCTTTTTCTAAATCCGTTGCTTTTCAACACCTGTACGTCAGTTCCATCAACTGAATTATCTGTAAAATAACACTTTTAATAAAACTTGAATTATTCTGAATTTTTAAACTAAATCACCCATTCAGAACACTTCAGCGCTGATGCATCAGGGGTTAAAGGGTTAAAAATATATAATTTAGTGATTTATTGACTGAAAATCACTTACTCTCTCTCATTCCTGTCTATTTCTGACTAGTTTTTAAACGTCCTGCCCTACCTAGTGACTTACTTTTCATCCATAAACTGCCCCTTCTCTGGACTTATTGCCCCACCTCTGCCACCCCAGGAAATAATCTCTAGAACCGCCCCTGTCTGTTTGGCTTCAGTCGTGACCATACTGTTGACTCGTACTCAGAAGCCATATTATTATTATTTTTTTTATTTTTTTTGGGAGGGGAGGGGGGTGTTGTGTTGGCTATAGCTGTTAATGATCCCACTGTTATCAAGGGAGATCATTAAAGCAGACATCTGTTAGCTGTACAGTCAGTGTGAATGGGCCCTTATGTTGTGATATAATTCTCCCAGCTGGTACCAGAACTTGTTCCACCCTCGTCCTTGTCTCACTCTTGTCCTACCCGTCCCTGGGGAACCTGACTACATGTTGCTTTTGATTGGTGACCATGTTTTTGACTGTGACCGGTTTGATTATTTAACTCAGTTTGAAGAAGGTTTGGCTCAGATTGGCCAAACTAACAGCGTTCCCGCTGGGTCTAAAAAGTCTAAAATTCAGAAACTTAAATTTTAGGTCTTAAAGTGTCTGAAAAACACCCGTATTTTCATCCCAGGTCTAAAAGTCTTAATTTTTTTTTACGTCCATTCACAGAAAAGTGTCTGTAGAAGAAAAAAAGTGGCTGTTGCTTTTTCTACTGTCAGCTGATGAAAACTAATTAGCATATTGTCCTAAGTATAAGACACACTGGACTATAATGTGCATTAAGCAAAATTATGAGATAAAAGGTTAAAGTTACGAAATGAAAAGTTTAAATTATGAGATAAAAAATGTAAATAATAAGAGAAAAAGTCTAAGTTATGAAATAATTTATTTGGCAGCTCAGTGCATCCTCTACCATGTTTCATGGTGACATAGTTTTGACAATCAAATGTGATCGTCCTCTAATGTTTTCTAATAATGGTCTAAAATGTAACTTGGTGATTGTCGTGAGAACTCTGAATCGAATGAAATCCTAATAACAGTCATGTTGTAGGTATTTTGTGAGGAACTTAATGAGGAATAACATTTTTTTTTGTTTAGTTTTTGCAGGGTATCTCCTCAGATTTCAGATGTACTTCAGTTTTTCTACTCTTTAACACCTGAGCCTCATTAGTTGTATTTCCAGTTGACATCTGTCTCCATTTCACCACATGAAGGTGTGTCTGGGAGCCCCCACCTTCCCACACACTTATTCATATACAGCGACTTTGACATCCACACCGAGGACAAATGAGGAGAAGTGTGTGTGTTGTGTGTGTTGTGTGTGTGTGTGTGTGTGTGGGGGGGGGGGGGGGGGGTGCAGCCCTTTTGCAGACACATCTGCCTGTTACCAATCTCCACCGATAACAGCAGTTGAATGGGATCTTACATGTGATAGAAGTTCCTCCTTTACCTTGGTCTTCCATAACATAATGTGAACAGCTAAGTTTGGTGTTTCAGATCACGTTTAGTACGACTGCACGTAAAAAGGCACTTTAGTGACAGGTCTGATCAGACTCACAACTATCTACTTGTGATCTGATCATGGGGTAAACAAGCACGTTAAAGGGCTGAAAAGGACCTATTGTTTTAGCGTTTGAAAGCCAGTTGAGTGGGTGGCTTTTATGTCTAAAATAACAGCACCTTAGATAATGTTAGAAGTGCTCCTCATGTTGGAGGTAGAATTTTTCTGCTCCCTTGAGCTGTGCATTATACTGTCGCGTCTTGCTATTATCAGTCGACGCTAAAATGTGTTGCTTGACGGTTAGTCGGTCGTGCCCTCTGTTATATCTGAAGACCAGACAGGGTTCATGAAGGGCACGTAGTCCTTCACAAATGTCCAAAGGCTCCTCAGCATCATCCGTGTTCCATCTTCTCCCACGGAGCTGTGGTTCCATGAGGGAAGAAACTGGTCGTGTGGCTAATATTGCTTTACTCGTTTTGTCTTTCTAAAATATCTTGGCCCATCACTGAGCCTCATTAACCACTTAAAGGCAGTCAGCGAGAAAATAAAACACACACACACAGCCATTTACGTGTGTTCACTTTTTAAACACAAGTCGCACTCTGAGGTGGAGCAATGTTATGTTAAAAGCTCAAACCGTCACATATAGAAATCATTTGATGTTCCAGTAAATTCTGCTGCTAAATATAATGGGGGGAAAAAACCCTGAGTGACGTCCACCAGCCTGAGTCAGTTCTGCACAAACTGCTTTTGCCGTAGTCCACCCGTCATGTCATTTTCAGTAGGTCTGTCAGATGGATAACATAACTCATCCACCGTGTTGTCGGGTTGTCATGGTAACAACTTGATGTCCCAGTCTCTAGCTGCTAGCTCTAGAAGTTCTATTACCTCACGTCAGCTTTGAGTTTAGTTTATGTTTTGACTAAACGTTCTAAAACGGTGTTAAATGGTCGTACCACATACATTAACTGAGTTTGATATTAATAAATTCTGTTTTGTATTGAACTGCTAATGTTCAAATTCATCATTTTTAAAGGTGTGCTGTGGAGACATCACAAAGCTTCCTCTTTGTAACCTACACTATAATGACAGTTTGACTGAGGATGGGGTTTTTGTGGTGGTGTTTTTTTTTTTTTGTTTTTTTTTAACAAACAGAAAATTGTGACCGGACAACGATGATGTGATCACGCTCATCAGTTAACATCCCTAATATATACTAACACAGAATGTTAACAACCCTTTCCTCTCTCTCGGCGTAGATGAAAAGGGGTCCCCGTCTCCCTGCCATTATTTACAGTAGCTATTGAACCTCTCAATATTGTTAAACACAGATGGGAGTTTTAAAGGGATCCAGAGATGGGGTTCTGAGCATAAAGAAAGTACTTTGTCATTATATAATTGTACAGTGAAATTCATCCTCTGCATGTAACCCATCCTTTCTTTGATGCTGTGGGTGCACCTGTAAGGAGCAGTGGGCAGCATCTCCACATTCAAAGCAAGTCTAATGGTCACAATCGTTTTTGTTAGGGTATTGCTGCATGCTGAGGATCTCCATTTTATTTGTGAGGGACCCTTTAACCAGCATCCCCTCAATGAGGTTAACTTTAAATTCCTTCAAGGCAATTTCAGGATACAAATTAAACATGCATAAAAGTGAATAGTTGCCCGTGAATAAATCAGCCAATCGAGTTACACTCATCAGTACCTTTTCAGCTTTCAAATACAGGATTTAAATACTTGGGGATTTTCATCACTTGATCTTTTTACGCATCGTAACGACCTCAATGAAAGATGTAAGAAAGTGGAATCATCTACCACTCTCTTTAGCAGCAAAAGTTCAGACCATTAAAATTAACTTACTAACTCAATATTTATAGATTTTTTCAGTCCATTATTTTTACCAAAACATTATTTTTTTACTATGGTGGATAACATAATTTAATCTTTTATTTGGGCTGGTAAACATGTAAAAACTAGTAAAACACTACTTCAGAGGAACAGATCTTTGGGGGGACTAGGCCTACCTAGCCTTAGAGCAGGGGTGCTTAATCCTGGTCCTCCAGAGCTACTATCCTGCCTATACTTTCCAACACACCTGACGGTCATTATCGGGCTTCTGCAGACCTGCATGAGAGGTTTATCATTTGAATCTGGTGTTTTTGAAAAGGGATCCATCTAAAACACGCAGGATGGTAGCTCTGGGGGACCAGGATTGAGCACCCCTGCCTTAGAGGGTATTACCAGGTGGCTAACAAACATATTATTCTCTGGATTGTTACACCACGTAGCAGCTGGTGTCAGGTTGAGGTAGACTCTTGTTCTTCCTCACTTCAGACACTTGCATGCAGCACACCATCCCTAAAACCATCAACATTTACTGCAAATCCTGTTGTAGTTGGTTCCCTTAAAATCTGGTCTCAAATCAGACACCTTTTCTGTTGGGCTTACCTCCCTCGAGCAACTCAATTACATTACGATCATTTGTTTATGCCAGGACTGTTGGACCCTAGGTAACCCTCTAGAGAGCATAAAGGTCTTTGGTTTATGGGAGAAGTATACGTCAACAATGTATTTGGCAGTTTTGAACAACTACGTCTGATCTTTAACTTGGACCAATTTGACTTATTTACTGACTTTAACTGACTTCCAGTTTTTTTACCAAGACTCCTTCCCCCTGTTTTCCTTGGATTCCCTGTCAACGACATAAATTGGCTGCTTAAGGTAGAACCTTTGTCTAGGGCAGGGGTGGGCAGTCCTGGTCCTCGAGGGCCAGTGTTCTACATGTTTTAGATTGTTCCCTTTTCCATCACACCTGGAGGACATTAAGTCATTATCAGGCTACTGCAGAGCTGGTCATCAGTTGACTCAGGTGTGATAGAAGAAGGAAATATCTAAAACATGCAGGATCCTGGCCCTCAAGGACCAGGATTCTCCACCTCCTCCTCTCTTATTTCTCTAATCTTTTACTTTCAGAACAGGACTCTGCCCTCAAAGTCAAAGAAGACTGGGGGGAAAAAGAGCTCCAGATCAGTCTCTCAGATGAGTTCTGGAATAAAGCTGTGAGAGGTGTTCATTGTTCTGGTAGTTTTGCTTGACTTAGCCTCACACGGTTCAATGTAGTCCACAGACTTCATTATAGTCAAGCCAAATTATCTAAGCTTTATCCAGAGAAGGTTGTGGATAAATGTTGAAACATTCTCCTTGAACTCCTGTCACCTGACCCATGTGTTCTGGACATGTCTAAGAATATCTACCCTTTGACATTCCTTTTTTTGATGCACGTTCACACATTTTAAACATTAGAATCAGCCCATCACCTCAAATCACTATTTTTGATCAACCCCATGATGGTCTTAACACACCTAGAAATCAGTCTAAGGCAGAGTCCTGCACGGGTTCGGGTACCTGTGGGTGAACCGCAGATTTTCACGAAACGGGTGAAAAATGTTGTGCTGTGTCGGATACGGGTTCAGTTCGGGTCGGGCGTGGGTGATTACGGGTCTAATTTGCGGTTCATAGGCTAAAAGGTTAATAACATTTTTATTTGGCTCTGCCTTGGCTATGTCACTGTTCAGTATATTCGTGGCAATAAATGTTTGTATTTAAGTTTGGCTATCTGACATTTTCGTTCGGGTCGGATATCGGGTTCATTTATAGCGGGACGGTTCGGGTGCGGATTTTTTTTTTTTTCGTCGGAAAAGTGGTCGGATACGAGTTTAAGCATGACGGGTATGGGCGGTTGCGGTATGTCAAAATCAGAACCGTGCAGGACTCTGGTCTAAGGTTATAACTGCTTCACTAATTGCTCGTAGGACAATCCTTCTCCATTGGAAATCTGCTCAGCCGCCCTCATTGAAGGTATTTCTAGAACACATGATGTTCTTTCTTAAATTGGAAAACATTACATTTACATTGAGAGGCTCATTAGATAAGTTTTACTGTCACCAGAGACCACTGCTGGACTACGTTATCAATCACCGTAGTATCCAACTTCTGGCCTAACTGATCCAACACCAGGAGCACAGTCTTCTCCATTGAATCACACTTTGTCTGTTTTTCATTTTAAGGATTATGGTTTGAGCATTGAACTGGCAGATTTGTGACTCAGGAATTTGTTGTTTACTCTTTGATGCCATATTAGGTTGTAATGGTTTATGAATGTACCTTAGCCAACAGAGAGCTGTGGGGGAGTAGAGGGAGAGGGTTAGAACTGAAGAAGTTAACAAACATGTAAAATGGGGTTAACAATTCTATTTAGTCTTTTATGAACATGGGTTTTGTTTGAATACTGATATACACTTGTCTTATTTAAAGAGCTAATAATAAAACAATTCTGTTCTTTCTCACCTCATCTAGGTGAAATATACAGGAAAAAAACATCTGCATATGATCACATAAAGTATTTTGTATGAGCAAACATTTGGTGCAATGCTCATTAAAGATTTGCCTTTTAATATGGACAATACTGGAGGGAAGAGCTGCACTTCCTTTACCCTTAGAAAGTTTCAAAATGTGAATTAAAAAAAATTCAAATATTTATACAAAGCTTTTATGCTTTCATGTGGTTTTTCAGATTTTTTTTGATATTTTAATATATCGCAAAAGCACAATGGAAACACTTTTAGTGCAATTATGTCACAGTACGTGACGAACATGGTCACATGATCACTTCTCTGGGAGTGAAAATGGTGCGATACACATGGATAGAGGAGGAGACGGAGACTTTTCTGGAAATAATTCAGTAGAAAAACATCTGTGTCATTTTAGAGACAGAAAACAGCAGAGAAATGCAGCGTGATATTAAGACATGGAAAGGTCCATCTTCCAGCAGTGAAATCTCACAGAATAATATTTCACAAGAGTTGCAACTCTCCAGATTAGAACAACCGTCAATGGAAACACGTTCAAAGCAGAAATATACTTATATCGAAATTTTAGGAATATGACTTTTGTTTTGCAAAAAAAACTGTCATGGAAACACAGCTATTGTCTTGGTACCTGGAATGTGCATCAGTATTAAGCAATCCTCATCAGGGGTCTTCAACCCTGGTCTTCAGGGTCCACTGTCCTGCATGTTTTAGATGTCACCCTGCTCTAACACACCTGTTCCACAGCAGTGGGTCGTTATCAGGCTTCAGTAGAGCTTGATAATGAGCTGGTCATTTGAATCAGGTGTGTTAGAGCAGGGTGACATCTAAGACATGCGGGACAGTGGACCCTGTGGACCATGGTGGAAGGTCCTTGGTTGCTTCTAGGGATGTTAACTGGTGACCATTTGACCGATGGTTGACCGCATCAACGTTGTCTGGTCATAATTTTCTGTCGTTGATTAAAGAAAATGAAAGCACCCACCCTGCATCAGTCATTCCACTGCACAAAGTCTTTATCATTGTAAGAGGAAGCTTTGTGATCTGTCCATAGTTCAACTCAGAGCTCAGTTAATCTGTGTGGTACGACCATTTCACACCAGTTTAGAAGGTTTAGTCAAAACATAAAACAAAACACAAAGCTGATGTGAGGTAAAAAGCTGTAAACGCATACAACAAACACAACAGAAGTGAAGCTGCAAGACAAGAATGCTGCAATAACAGAAAACAAACAGAAGAAAACATTTACAAACTCCAAAAACATAAGAAATATAAGAAATTTGCACTTTTTCATTTATAATACAAAGTGACATGGTTTTGAGAATCAAATGTATTCATCTTTTTTATTTGAGTGGGTCTCAATGGTTTAATATTTTTCTCATAATGGTCTAAAAAAAAGGTCTCAAATTTAACTTGATTTCTTGTCAGAAGCTTCTTATAATGGTTACGTCCTTAAAGTATAATTATTATGCTTTGTATTCCCCCTATTTTTACAATGGTATGTAGTGTGAGTGCAGCAGCTGATGGGACCAGGGATACTTCAGGAGAGTTCTCCACCCACAGTGTGCTGTTCTCCACCTACAGAGTGTTGTCTGTGTCATCACAGGGAGGCAGCGGAGGAGGTGTTTGGTAATGCTGTCAGGGGAGGTGAGGGCCTGGTTAAAAATATAGTGACATCTGCTCACTTTTGCTTCATCCAGGATAACACCAATAGAAGAACAAAATAAAATAAAATGGAAAGAGCTGCCTGTGTGAGGTTGGGACTCGCACGAACAAACATATAATATATTCCCATAGAAATTAAATGATCTTAGTTTAGATGAAGACCACGTAGATGGAATGAGCTGTGAGCGTTTGTCTTGAACTATGAGTTACTTCCAGGAGTATTTGTGACCCTGGGTGTCAGTTAGCTGGTGAGTTATTTATAGCATGGGTGACCCAGATCAGTGGCCTCCAGCACCCTTCCTCTGACTCTTCCAGTCTTTTTCTCTGTCTTGTCCTACACATCGTTTAGTTTGCTTGGCTCTCTCTTCTCTCCCTGAGCATCATGTTGCACATTTTCTGGAGCTGAGCTTTAGGCCTTGTCTACACGGCAACGCAACTAGGGGTTTTTTTGTACTGGATTAAAGGTGTCATTCCGCTGAAAACCACTTTTCCATGCTCCTTTTTGAATCTGACGGCTCACCCAGCGTTACCATGGTGACGGCTCACCCAGCGTTACCATGGTGACGGCTCACCCAGCGTTACCATGGTGACGGCTCACCCAGCGTTACCATGGTGACGGCTCACCCAGCGTTACCATGGTGACGGCTCACCCAGCGTTACCATGGTGACGGCTCACCCAGCGTTACCATGGTGACGGCTCACCCAGGGTTACCATGGTGACGGCTCACCCAGCGTTACCATGGTGACGGCTCACCCAGCGTTACCATGGTGACGGCTCACCCAGCGTTACCATGGTGACGGCTCACCCAGACTTACCAACACATGCTCCTTTAACAGTGGTTCATCACCTCCACTGGCTGCATACTGCATTCACACTAAACAACAGGAACCAGGGACCCAGAAAAAGACGGTCCATCTGACATCAGGTGGATGCCACCCATGTGGGGTTAAACCCGTCCTCCATTACAGCGACTCTGAAGTAGCATTAGCATTAGCATCTACAAGAGCAGACGGTGCCACAGTAGCTGCTGCACAAACTGTAAAAAACTGTTGGATCAAACTGGTTCATGTGTCTCTGTGGAAATAAAGACTTGTTTTTTTACTGCATGTTTTCAAAACAAGTGACGGCATGGATGTTACTCTGGTAAAGGTAAACGCATAGAGTGAGAGGGGAGGGGGGAGTGTTCCTTCATGCATTCTGAGCCAATCACAGACGCCTCATCAGCGCGTCATGGACATGTATGAGGAAGTAGAAGTAAACTGTGTTGTTCCACCTCCAGTCAATTTTCTACCGTGAAAAAACAATTGGAAACAAAACAATCTGGATGTTTTGTTTTTTTTAAATAGAACCAACACACCATGAATTCAATAACAATGAAGAACAACAATATTAATGAAATAACCATGGAAAAAAATAAATAAATAAAAAATCATGTCCATAGGGCTGCACGATGTATTGCAAGTACAGTGGTACCTCAACTTACAAAATTCATTTGTTCCAGAAGTGGTTTCGTATCGTGAATATTCGCGTTTTACATGTAAAATGCCTGATTCGTTCCGAGGCCCCCAAGACTACCCCCTAAATCCTAAAAAATTATGAAAGTCAACACATTTTGTATGACATATGTGTTAAAAGTAAAAGAAAATGTAGATTTTAGATGTAGTTTATTGGTGTCAGTGGGTAAATGTGTCATCACTGACTGAACATTAAACATTAAACCATTCAAATGAACCAGACATGTGGGTCATTTTCAGACCAGACATGTGGGTCATTTTCAGACCATGGTGTTTGTTTTGTCACTTTCACCTTCAACAATGTTGACGGACGTTTGGTGAAATATCGATCCAAAGATGATTGACTTTGACGACTTTTCATGATCTTCCTAAAATGTGCAAGGCATACGTCGTACTGTGATGATGCTCGCTGTCTTGTTTACGAATTAATATTGCGCGTAAAGCTGCTATTTTTTTCCGGCCCGTGTGGTTGCGACATGGATGCTAGCCGTAAACAAATCCCTTTTATTCACCCAGATGACAGCTGTGGAACCTGTTCTGAGAGAAAAAGTCACAATTTTGAGATAAAGAATCAATATTCCAAGTTACTAAGAACAAGCAGAAATAATCCATTCATAAGGAATGTAGATTTGTAATTTTGGGGTACCCAAAATGCCAGTGCCATGTGGACATGAGGCTGAAGCCATTAAAAAAACAACTTAATCAGATTCACTCAAACATTGCCGTGTGGATTAAGCCTGAAGGAAGGCTTTGCTCCCTTTCTCAACATTGCATATCGTTAGTAATCCAACAACCACAAAATGAAAGTAATGGCCCCAGGCTACACATGGCATTTTTACATTCCACACAAGCTTCCAACGAGCTGTGGAGGAGTGGGTAATCATATGTGTCGCCTGATTCCGAAGTGAGGATATTTGTCAATGTCGCATTTAAAACCATGAGCATTCCCACTCCCCTTTGGAAGAGTACCGTTCTGGGTAGGGGCTATATCCTCAGGCACCATCGCCAAACTGAAGCTGATAGGGGCAAGAGTCTGTTCAGAAAAATGGTCAAAGCAGAGTGTAATGATACCAAAGAACCCCCCCCCACACACACACACACACACACACACAGTAACACTGCTTCTAAGTGTCATCAACCTGGAAGGACTTTTCCAAAAGGGCAATTTTATATTTAAACTCTGCTTTAAAAAATATGGACGTGTATCTGTAATGTCTTTAAATTCCACACATCTTCTTCTTGATTGTGAGTAGGAGACCTGATTCCGAAACAAAATACTGTCCAGACTAGGGATGTTAACCGATGACCGTTTGACTGATGGTTGACCACATCATCGTTGTCTGGTCGTTGTTTTGTCGTTACAATCATCAGTCATTCCACAACACAAACTCTTTATCATTGTAGTGTAGGTTACAAAGAGGAAGCTGTGTGATCTCTACATAGCATAACTTTAAAAATGATGAATTTGAACATTAACAGTAGAATACAAGACAGAATGTGTTAATATCAAACTCAGAGCTCAGATAATGTATGTGGTACGACCATTTAACACCAGTTTACAACATTTACTTAAATACTTAAACTAAACACAAAGCTGACGTCAGGTAATAGAACTTCTAGAGCTAGCAGCTACAGACTGGGACTGCAAGTTGTTACCTTGACAACCCAAAAACGTTGTGGATGTTCTCCATCTGACAGACCTACTGAAAATGAAGTGACGTGTCCAAATTAACAGTGTTTGTGTCAAACATAGACATATCACACTATAACTTAATCAATACTGGATATATTGTCATAATATTACACACACTGACGCATATATACATATAACCAAATTATCAATATTGCAAAAGGTCAAGCTGGCATTTAATAGAAAAGGCAAAATCACATTATTGGATCTAATTCAAGAACAGGTTGTTATGGAAACTGGAGATTGGCACAAAATAGGAGTGAGATTAGACATTGTGTGAATACTAGTTGTCTTTATGTTTGTTTGTTTGTATTGTGTTGTTGTTGTTTCTTCTGCTCATGCCTTTGTCCTGTACCTGTATGTAATGTTATGGATTCTGTTGTCTTGTGCATTCCTTGATTTAAAAAAAAAAAAGTAAATAAATAAAAACTGTCCATGTTTAATGGCCACTTGTTCTTCCTGTTTGTCTTTGTCTTGTAGGGAGGTGTCGGAGCCCAGCACAGCCGCCATCACAGAGGTGGATGCAGACTCGGAGGGCCCCATGGCCCAGCAGCCGGCCTCTGGGGCCGAGCCAGAGAACAGCGAGGTCCCACTGGAGGAGGTAAGGTCACCGGGAGGGTGGGGATGCCCAAGGGTCTCTGATCTGTCTTCCACTAACCCGCCTCCTCCTGCATTCACACAGTTAAAAGCATGCAATAGTTGACTCACCCAAAACCAATACAGCCCCGACATTTTCACCTCTATGGAGCACCCCCCTCCCCTTTCTGATCACTGAAGGCTTTGATTCACTCAATTATGACTTCAACGTCCATGTTAATGTAGATTTCATTCCTCAGTAGGAGGTCTGAGGGCTTTGCAATATGACCAAATCTTAGTCTCACTACACAGGTCATTTCATATCCAGGTAAGCTTTCACGTATGTTGTTCTCTGTAGGTTATCACACGGCTTCGCTGCTGTTTTCCCAGTTAGAGGGAAATCCTCTCACAGACATGTTTTAAGAGTATCAAGTGTCTACTACTCAGGTGTCAAAATGAGTGACCCATGTGCCAAAACCAGCCCACCAAAGGGTCAAATCTTGGCCCATGGGATGAATTTGTGAAATTACGCTGAGGATATTAAAGGACAATGCTGGTTTTTTTGTAGCCAAGCCGTGTTAGCTCCTCCTAGCATCAGTAAATCTAATGTTCTATCGTAGTAGTCTAGTTTCACTCAATGTAACTTTTGTCTAGATTTCCCTGAAACTGGTCGACCAATCACAGTGAAGTATAGAGTCAGAGGGCGGGCCTAACAAAGTGACGCCATCAACAATCTTTAAATTCTTTTTACAGAAGCGACAACAGTCGTTCAGCTCTATAATCCACCATTTTGTTTAGTCATTCCTAACTTTCTCCAGACTCCTCCGTCAACTTTCAGGCGCTCTAACTACGTCATCCTAAAGATTACGCTGATTGGTTGTAGTACCGTCCTATTGCATACAGAGGATTTGAAAGACAACCTTTTAGCCCCGCCTCCTCTGACTATGAAGCACCACTAGACCCATACATGTGATGAACAGAGATAGCACTGCTAGGCTTTTTTGCAGTTTGGGCATTAATTATAATGTAATTTGAATTGTTTTATTAACCATGTTACTTTTTTAAAATTTTGATTCCTTCAGAATAAATTATATTTGTACCCATATCGACCGTTTTTGGACACAGAATTTCAGACCAGTCTGCAGGGTGTCCAGCAGTCAGGAAGAGGTGAACATTTTTCCAGGTCAGGGAAAAGTCGGGGAATTTATTTTAGGGGACGGTTTGGACGTTCTGGTTTAACTGAATTCAAGTATAACGGAAACAGATGGGACAGACAAACGTTCTAATGCAGGTGTGTAGTATCATCTAAAACAGGGGTCTGCAACCCTGGTCCTAGAGAGCCGCTATCCTGCATGTTTTAGATGTTTCCCTCTTCCAACACACCTGATTCAGATGATCAGCCTATCATCAAGCTGTGTGGAAGACTGATAATGTCTGTCAGGTGTGCTGGAAGAGGGAAACATCTAAAACATGTAGGATAGCGGCTCTCTAGGACCAGGGTTGCAGACCCCTGATCTAAAAGAATATGATGGTTTTCCAGTGGCACACTCGTCTAGTCCAAAATACTAGATTGTGTTTGTAACGGCATATGCAACATTCTGTTTTTACAGGAATGTAAGAAAGAAGGCTTCAGTTAAACAATCTAATAATGATGTTTGTCTGTGGCAAATTTAGCAAATTACATTTTCAAATTAGTTTTCCTTCCCATACCATGTGACCTCATATTTAGGAATGAGTGCCTGGTGTTGTCATGTTAACGGGAGATGGGTTTTTTTTTACGAAAGCAGGAAATAATTCAAATAGAGCACAATTTGAACTGATCATTTGCCTATAATTGCACATTCAGGATGTCTGCAGGGGTTTTAAAAAGTGATAAATAAAGAATGCCAAATTTAACGGCCATTAAAAGTATTAAATTTGGTCTAAAGGTAATAAATAAGGTGTTCCATTTTCATTAAAACAATTTGTTGGTCAGCTCAACTGTTTGGTAGAGGTAACTTTGAACTTTTATCTACAAATTTTGACTTTTTATCGAATAATTTGACTTTTTTAATCATGTTTTTGACTTTTTATCTCATAATTTTCACTTTTTATATCACGAATTTGACTTTTTTTTCATGTTTTTATCTCAGAATTCTGATGTTTTTTTTATCTCATAATTTTGACATTTTATTTAATAATTCTGACTTTTTGTCTCAAAATTTTGGCTTTTTTTTCTCACTATTTTGACTTTTTCTTGGAATTTGAAGTTGTTCAAAGTTTATTTCATTTGTGTTTTTTGTTCCATGTTACAACTTGACAAGGTTTGGACTTATTGTGACTATTTAGTTTCGTTCAATGCACCTTATCGTCCAGTGCACCTTCTATATTAACAAACCTACAAAACAAATAAAGC
The DNA here is from genome assembly GCA_020466265.1 of Siphamia tubifer. Lineage (NCBI taxonomy): Eukaryota > Metazoa > Chordata > Actinopteri > Kurtiformes > Apogonidae > Siphamia > Siphamia tubifer. The sequence goes on along the minus strand of CM035800.1, from coordinate 1,303,488 downwards.
ATTCATTGGCAGTGTGCCTCATAGTGAGGAAAACACGGTACATATCACAAAAGGTTTCTAATTAACACTTACAACTCAGTGTCGTTATGGTTTTTTAAAAAATCTAAAATGAGTAAAAACAGTAGTTGGTGTCTATACCATGACATTTCTTTCTTTGGTCATATTGCACAGCCTTCGAAGGTCGGTTCAAACTGTCCCATGTGAAATAAGGGGGTTAATTTGGAGTTGGGTCCTTAGATAAACTGTAACCAACTAATTTCTTCCAACGTGTGTGAACTACAAACTAATATTTCATCACTTAGATCATCTTTGTTTTTACTCACCGAGCACTGACGCTGCTCCTCAGTATTTTGGTGTCGTGTTAAAATGAAGACGTTTGTGTTTAGACAGTGCATGCTCCTCACTTGGAATCTCAGCTTCCATCTTTGTTTTTTGTTTTGTTTTTTCCTTTTCAAGACGCCTCGAGCGTACGTTCTAATAAGCAGATCTGGACTTTATCTAGAATATACACAGATTAGATTTACTGGTGAGCTCTTCTTATCTTTGTACTGTGTATGCATGTTTGGGGGTTTATTTTTTTCCCTTGGGTTTGCGTCAGTAATGCGCTGTGACAGTATGTGTACAGATGCATCACAGCTGCTCCCTGTTTTCATAGCCTATCGCTCCTTTTTGTCACTGCCGCTCTCTTTTCTTTTTCTATTTTTTCTTCTGTTCACTTCTGCTACTGTCTCTAATCCGTGTAAAATAAAATAAAAATAAAAACCAAAAAACGAGACAACGGAAAAACAACCCATTTCTTCATTTGTCTCCAAAACCAAAATGGGGGGAAAAAAAAGGATAGTGATGTTTTTTTTCAGTTTTCCTTTTTAATTCATGTAAGAATTATAGAAAAAAACGGATAATGGCCGTTTTATCCAATTTTGACCTGAAGCAAATTGAGTAAAGCGTAAATGAATGTTAACAACCCAAAGAAAGAAGATCATTATGGGATGATATGACAACAATTTTCCCCATCACCATATCTTCAGATCTTAGCGTGACCCTCTTAGTTTCACCAAATAGGACGTAGGTTTACATCTTTGTCACTATGGGTCAAAGGTCATTTCTGGTTTACTGAACTCACTTCAGGTCAAAATTGGAAAAAACAGAAAACGGCAGTTAACCATTTTTTCCATTATTCATTTAAACGTAAAAAGGAAAAGTGAAAAACTGCATTGTTTTGATTTTTGATTTTTTTTTTAAGCAAACAATGAAGAAACAAGTTGTTTCTTCATTGTATTATTTTTTGCTTTATTTTGAAAAGCAAATGAACAAATACACGGATTCTCTCTCTCTCTCTCTCTCTCTCTCTCTCTCTCTCTTTCTCTCTTTCCTTCCTTTCTTTCCCATCTTCTAGCTTTTGAAAATGTTTTGTATTTTCCATCATGACCACTTCTTCTCTTTCTCTTCACTATATCTATTTATGGTGTAATTGCTGTTTTAAAACCCCACTGATTGCTTTGTTATGAAGGTGCCCATGCCTCTTCCATTGCCCCTAATGGTACCTGCTGCGTACTACTACTACTACTACCACCACCACCAACACGATCACCTCCTCCACTACTCCTCCTCCTCCTACTCCTCCTACAACTCCTGTCTCGCTATGCCCAAGCAAGTGCGGTGCTGGCACCTGAGTTAGGCCCAGAGTCTGCAGCGCCCCCGCCCCCTGATCCTGCAAAGGCCTCCTGCAAAAAAAAAAAAAAAAATTAAATAAAATAACTTCCAGTCCAAGTGATGGTGGGGTGAAAACAAAAATGTAAAAAATGTAAAAAGAGCTGAACCAAGCAAGAACTGCGGCTCTCATTATCATCATCATCAGACCCACACAGACAGCCATGGTAACTGCAGCAGCACACAGTTGTCATGGTAACCCCAGCCCTCTGAGATATGGGAGGTTGGAAGTTGGAAGCATGGTCGTTTATCTGAACCGGACTGGACTGTACAGTGATGAATGATGAGGGGGGAGGATAAGGAAAAACAAAAAGAAGGGCTGCTCCTACCAGTGTTGCCCCCCCCCCCTGCCATTTTGTGGACAATAAACGAGACATTTCTGGAAGGGATACAAGTCTAAAGCCATGTTCCTCCATGTTTTCTGGACCTTAGAGCTCTTTGCTGCCCTCTTCCTGTGAGCAAGAGGAATGACTGTGCACAAAAGAACCTCTGCAGTACAGTGTGATCAGGATTCAAACACTCGGGTCATGTCACAGCTTTCAGGTTTTTAGTCAAATGGACGACTTCGAGGAACCGTTTTGTGGACATTTACGTTCGAGTTTTTCACGCTGTGAAGAAACATCTGGAACCCAGTCGTCGTTTTGCTTCAGGGGGTAAAAACTGTCTTGGGGTTTTTTTTTTCCCCCAATTCTGTCGCAGTGTTCCACGATGTTTGTACGAACTCCAACTTCATTATAACTGATAAAAAAAAGACTTTCCAAAGACATTATTGCCAAGGACAAGTAATCTGACACACCTTATGCTGCTGTGGGCTTTGTGTGGGCGCACTGTGACACCGATCAGGGGGGAGCTTGGATATACAGCAAACCCCCCCCCCTGAAAAGCATGACTCAGTGGATGTATTCGTCAGGAACTCATGATCCTCTGCTCTGCATCTGGCAGACGTTTGACAGAAAACTGTGTCAAAGGCTTTTTAGGACACTATCGGACCACATCAAAGACACGGGACACTAATGGATTTATTGTGAAATCTGGGACTCGATGATACAAACCCCTCCTCACATCAGAATCACACACAAGGCAATTTGAACCCCCTCCCCCTTCCCCAAAAGACTGAAATGTGACTCTTTGACCAGCAGTCGATTGAGAATGAGAAAACTCCTCCCCAGACCCCCCTCCCGTCGAGACAAAAAGTCCAAATCCAGACATCAGATCCTGTCTGCTGGCTAATCTGCACACTCAAATCAGCCCTGCCCTCACTCCTCTGCCTTCTCTGATTGGATCCTTGTTGCCTAGATACAGTACACACTGTCGTGCGGGTGGGCCATAGTCGAGCCAGTAAGGAATCAGGTGTCAAATGGTACCAGGAATATTCCTCTGTTTAAAAAAAAAAATGTAACTGATTTTAAAGGAATAACTGTTAAAAAAAAGAACAGCTTTCTCCTACCTTCATATCTTAATTCATAAATAATGAGTCGATTTCTTCTTGAGTGCCAAAAGTTGTCATAAATTTGGTATTTTTCACAAAGGTGATTAGAGCCTCCACTGTTGGGCTTGTTGTTTATGAGTAGGATGTAACAGACACTCTGCTTTCCACCTCTGCTCATCAGTCTTAACCAGCCATTCACTTACAAGTTACTTTACTTTGGTATTAAATGTTAAATGACTTAAATCAGCTTTAACTGTGCAGAGCCATAGTCATCCACAGGTCCTAGTATTTAGAGCTTGACCTTTGACCTTTGCCTAAAAATCATATTCGAATTTCATTTGAAAATGAATAGATATTTGAAATTATATTGGAACATTTATTAACTAGAAAAACACTCTGAGAGCGCAGACCTCCGCCAAGATATAGACCCCCCGCCCCCCCCGAATCACTACCAAAATGTAATCATTTCCAGATCTCCCCTTTACAAACCTACCCTGAAAATTTCATGAAAATCCGTCCAGAAGTTTTCGAGTTATCTTGAACACAGACAGACAGAAAAACAGATAAACACCAGCACAAACATAACCTCCTTGGCAGAGGTAATTATATTACTCTGAAAAATGCGTCACTTAACACCTCGCCATCACAATTAAATATTATATTCAGTCCACCAGGGGGCAGTATTCAGTCAAATATTCTGTCGTGTTTCAACCATTACTGATGAAACATGCAGTGTCACAGTAATTAACATTATCAGCTGACACTTTTAACGTTACATAATCCACAAACATTAGCTTTGGTTCGTTGTTTTGTTGTGTGTGAAACACTGTTCCTTGCTTTTCCTGGTTGCCTGTTACTGATGGAAGCCGCTAAACTGTTAGCCTCCTTGACAATCAAAAGGGAACATTTACAAAATGAGCAGGTACAAAAACAGACCCCATATGTAAACGTTGACAGGTTAGTTTTACCTGCTCGCTTTAACTTACGACACTGATACATTTTCCAGAGTGTGAATGTCAGACGTGCTAACATCTACCTGAGCTATTGTTCATGAATGAGTAGGACTGACCACTCTGCTGTTAGTTATTTACTAGCTGGACACTAACATCTACAGGTCTCCAGATAAACCCAAAGATTAAGATTTACATAAATTCCCCAGACATTAAAAAAAAAAAAAAAAAAGTGGCCTGAACTGAAAATGATTTACAACCACATTAACAAAAATAAAAGAAATGGATGTAATGATACCATATACTAGCCTGGTTTTCACTAACCCTTGTGTGTTTCTGCTCAGCTTGGTGAGCTCACACAAGAGTCTGGTAAACCACCGTAGACATTCTGTTCACGGACCAATCCGGATCACTGGGTGTGATTTTAACGGTTATGACGTAATCCTAGCGCGGCCAGGGAGCTTTGAAAAATAAGGTAGCTAGCATGGAGGAGACTGAACTGGGCTTCGATTCTGCAATTTCAATGGTGTTGTGGAAAGTAGCGCATATTTATTCTTTAAAAAGATGAACAGCGAGGATTTTTGAAAGAATTTAATTAAAATTGTTTTGATGGACAACCCCAGCTGAACAAAGAGAAGCTATTGGTGCTTTCCCAGATGTAAGATGTGAGCAGCCATGAGAAGCATCCATACATCTGGAGTCAGTCAGGTTAATAATACACAGCTTCCAATGGTAACAGCATTCAAACGTCTCTTTTTTTATAATATTCAACTTATATTCTAATGTCAAAAGTCGAAGTCAAAGCCCTAGTATGTATGTGTGTGTATATATATATATATATATATATATATATATATATATACATATATACACACATCTCCAATAATAATTTTTCTATTAGCTCTGTAACCGAAAAAGGACTAGGCAGAGGCCTAGACTTATTTAACCTAATCTATACAATCCATAGAATCAGTATCATATCTGTAAAATAATAAATACAACACAAGAAAAGAGAATAAAAACAAAACCAGATTTTATTCTAAATTATTCATCTTCGTTGTATATAAATATTAAAACATCAGTCGTTTTACATTGTACTCTTTCATTAACTTGCCTTCCAGTATTTTTTTAAACATTGTTTCAACTGATCAGTCAATCCATCCCATAATATAACTTCCAAATACCAAATATTTAACATTAGTTCTCACTTTGACTCTTTAAAACACACCCAGTCTTCTTATATTATAATTGTTTTCAGTTTAATAAATAGTTGAACACAGTTCAGAATACTTGTATTCTTTAATGCAGGGTGTTTGTGCACCCCCCCCCCCCCCCCTCAGTTAATATATTTCATTGTGTTTGAGCAGAGGTAGAAGGCAGAAATGTGTCTGGACTCTGTATCGACCAAATAAAACCTCTTTTCCTTAAATGTAGTAGGATTGGAGCCTCCAGGCTTCCATGACTTTATTCCCCCCACCCCTCCCACTTCCACTTTTCCTGTTTCACCTCCTCTATGTGTTGTTGCCCATTTGGGTGTGGACTCGGGTTCTCATCTCGCCCCACACCCCTGGGGTTTCTGTATGTTCTCTGTCATTCTGTCTTTCCAGAGCACCACCCCTAAGGCTTTCGCCGCTCGCAAGATCTCCCTGACCAGTAAGTACTCACTCAGTTCTGACCTCCCATCACACTTCAGATGAAGAATGAAGAAGAATGGAAAGTAAGGGTTTCAATTAACCCTCCGGTATCAGGGTGAAAAAAAAAAAATCAACTTTTATTTGGAAATTTAAATCAGGTCAGAACAGGTTGATTTCACATGACGTCACATTGCTGTACATTTTCAGATGGACGGCAAGAAGTAGCTTAAAGATAATACCCATGTTTGGTGTAGTATACTAGCCTAGCCACACTAGCAGCACATCTAATGTTCTACTGTAATTGTCTAGTTTCACTCAATGTAACTTTTGGCTAGATTTCCTTGACCAATCACGGTGAAGTATAGAATCAGAGGGCGGGTGTAACAAAGTGATGCTGCAATTATGCAATAAAAGTTACAAATTATGCGATTAAAAAGTCAGTTATGCAATAAAAGTAAAAGTTATGCGATAAAAAGTAGAGAAAAAAGAACCTTTGGAGGTTTCCTCCATAGCGACAGTCACCATGGTTACTTCCTGCTCTCCAGCTGAAATTGTGACATCATCATAGTCATGTGACTGAAACCTACCTATTGAAAACAAAATTAAATGACCAGACTATCATGTGTACACAGTGTGTCTGTAAAATGTGCCATTACTTCCATTATAACCAGTGTTTTTCATACATAAACCATTATGGTATAAATGGTGCTGTTACTGATGTCTGGGCTTCATTTTAGAGGTAAGACTCTACATGAACGACTGAACCATTATTTAAACTGTGACATCACTATGACCATATTTGCTCTCAAACGACCACAACCCCAATATCATTAAAAATATTTTTCAATGACCCACAACTGTGGGTGACCGCTCACTTCAGGTCGGCTCAGGCATCACTGGTACACACAGTAAAGTAATGTAATAAATAGAACAGACTAACATTCAACAGCAGTTCACTCACACTATTTACATTCAACATTACACTGAAGTATACGCCACATGATTATTATACATTAATATTCTATTCCAAGTATTACTGTTGCTTTAGAGCACACGTTCAGGTGTTTCATGTATTTTGGTGAGTCTGGTTGTCTTTGTTTTTAGTCTGTCTAATACAGTGGTTCTCAAACTTTTTTTCAGTGGTATACCCCCTGACATGGGCAAAACATTTTTGTAAGAAAAAAGAGGCAAAGTGCTGTAAAATCTGTCAGATTTTTAAAAATCCAAACTTATATCAGTTTTTATGTCATCATTTTGACTTATTTCATTATGTTGACTTCAGTTAGTGTGCCTTATAAGGGTGGAAAATGTGGTACTTATTTTTTTTAAGAATTTTGAAAAGCTTCACGTACCCCCTGTAGTACCTCTGCGTACCCCCAGTGGTACATGTACCCCATTTGAGAACCACTGCTCTAGAGCGTCTACCAGACAGTAGCAGGATGGGATGGATTTAGAACAGGGGTGTCAAACTGTGGTCCTCAAGGGCCGGGGTCCTGCATGTTTTAGATGTTTCCCTCTTCCATTACACATGGAGGTCATTACATCATTATCAGTCTGATGAGGAGCTGATTATTAAACTGAATCACATGGAAGAGGGAAATATCTAAAACATGCAGGACACCGGCCCTCGAGGACTGGAGTTTGACACCTGTGATTTAGATGAACTGCTCAAATAAAATAAGTGAAGTCAGAATAAACCTTCACGCTCCAATTGTTGACAGAAAACAGAACTTATCAGACTGATGTTACTTTACACCACGTTGTGACGTCATCTTGTCGTAGAAACACTAAAGCAACACGCTCCACTCATGTTAGTCTGCTTTTTGAGAATGTATTTGGCACCAAATATGAATGTGTCCAGAATGTGTGGTCTTGTCCGTGGTGGTCAACATGGTTTTTGACCCGTCCGCAGGCAGTAAGACGTCTCCGGCCGCCACAGAGGGGGGAGCGGCAGATTCAGAGATGGGGAGCGCAGCAGGAAGGAAGAGGCGATGGGGCTCCAGCACAGCGGTCACTGCCAAGAAGCCCTCCTTCAGCATCACCACCGACTCACTGAAGGTACTGACGCAACACAACACACCTCAGGATCACTGTCCTTATGTCCCCGTAATGACCTGAAATTTGCAACATACTTTAGAGAGAGCACAAGAGACCAAAGGGTTCACATTTGCAAAAGTTTTTTTATTTTTAAGTAAATTATTTTACTTAATTAACCCCCTTCCCATGCCCAGAACAAAACAAAAAAAGGAATCTAAAAGCTTCAAAGGAAAGACGGACCCATGTGAGCTGGACAAATGAACAAAAGGACAGTATGTGGATCAGGCTAAACCCTGTACAGGAGCTGTCCTCATACTGCTAACCCTGACCTAGTAACTCCACCCACAACTGTACCGTCAAAATAAATAAACCAAAAACAGGACGCCCAGACTCACTGGGTCAAACAATGAAGAAACAAGAGCTAACAAAAAGGCTAAGCTAACAAAAAAGGCTAAGAACAGCTAACCTGCATCTGGCAGCACAAACTCCTGTCGAGCGTGCGGCCTGACGTGAACTATCCTGGAACTGACGTCACAGCTCTGGAGGCGAGGCAGGAAAAAAGACAGTCCACTCCTTTACATCCGCTACAGCAAAAGCCAATTATCAACTGGAAAAAAAACCCACTAAATGCAGGATATTGCACAAAAATATACATAAATATAACAATAATTATCTAATGAAAAATAAATTGGGAATCCTAAAAATAAGAGGGGAATAAAAAGGTGTGTTTGACTATAGCAGTCCCCACAATGGACTTATATTGGGTTTACCTCGAATGGCACTGTATCCACCGCTGGATGTCCTCAGTAGAACTGCACAGTCTATTGTTTGAGGGCTAGCGTTAGACATCGCGATGAAATAAAAAGTCTAAATTCTCGCCTTGTCATCTGAACCCACTTTATCCTCACAGGGGTCACTGGGGTCTAATCCAGCTACAATGGGTGAAGGTCAGAGGTCACCCTGTATGAGTCTCCAGTTCATCTCAGGGCTGAACATATATAGACAAACACTCACATTCACACCTATGGACAATTTAGATTAACTAGTTAACCAGTTAACCTATCAGTGCATGTGTTTAGATGGTGGGAGGAGTCAGAGTACCTGGAGAAAACCCACGCAGACACGAGGAGAACATGTAAAGAACTGTGACCTGACCAAACACATTATCTACTGAATATAAAATACAGTGCATGAACACACATTTATATTTTGTCGAACTAAAAAACCAGACACTGTCGTTATAGTGTTGTCCTGTTCGCAATCTGCCTCTGAATGGAAACCCTCAAAAATGATCTTGTTCTTGACCATTTGTTGCAGAGACTTTTAAATGGTACCAAATGATTGAGCAAAGGATGAAAAAAGTCGTGTATAACTTTTTAATTACTATCTTAGTTTTTGTTTGAGCCGTGAAAGTTGCGAGGTTTGACACTCAAAACTCAGATTTCATGTTCCTCCCACATGTGATATGTTATTATGATCATAATAATAACAACACTGACAGAAGTAGACTGTTCTACTGTTTTGTGATTGTACGTACAGTTTGGGAAATATCGCTTTTTTTTTTGTCATGTATACGCCTTTTTCTTTCTCTGCCTCTTTAAGCTGGGTTTTAACACCCTAAACGTGCACGTCAAGTCTGGTGAAAAAAATTGATAAAATGTAAAAATGTACTCCTTACATCCCATAATATTGTTTTTATTGCAAAAACCAAAAATTTTAATTCCATAAAAATCAGAAAAATGTCAAAAACGAGCCTTAGGAATGTGGCAGATACATGAAACACACACCAAAACGTGTGTCGCATTGAGCCCGATATTTCATACACTCATGTCATCCACCTATCTTGGACAGGAAGTTTACAATCTGCCTTTCAAAGTAAAATGCTCCAAAATCTAAGTCCTTAACCATAGCATCTTTATGTATAAAAGTGCTTTAAAACAGCCACAGCTGACACAAACACACACTACAAGCTATAAAACAGAGAAAGGAGAACGGTTTGGGTCAGACTGTAGAATGTTCATTATGTCTTCCTGTTAAAGTTAGTATTTAGTTTTATCTCAGACATATGTAGGTATTTCTCACCTGGCATGTTTGGGCGTGTTACTTCTGCCTTCGTCAGAGGGTCACCTGAATGGGTTAGAGACACGAAACCAACGCCAAAGGTTTCGGTGCAGCTATCAGAAAAAATCCTACGCTCGTAGTTAGAGGGTGTTCCTCCACGGGTACGACTACCCCCATTTGGGAACCACTGCCCTCGTACACACATTAGGGCTGTCAACTTTCCTCTTCAATCCCATTCAAAATTTCATTCCTTTTTTTTTTTTTTAAATTCGAATAATATTCAAATTTTTATGTTAAAATATAGCCTATTTATGCATTACTATAGGTTTACATGTAGGGTATGGGGTTATTATACTTTTGGCCAGTAGAGGGCGTTCCGATGTAATCAGTAAACATTCTATACCAGAAGTCAAGAGATGTTTGTTATAAGTAGAATAAATAATAAAGATCAGGCAGAAAAGGAAAAGTTCAATTCTGAATTTTTATTGAACTGTTTGTCAGGTAAATGTTTTCTCCACTTAGCAGTTTTTTAATGTTGTCCTTAGTTGCATCGTAAAGTTTCACATCCCTATCACTTATGGTTGCGGGAGAAGGAACCTCGTACCTGGGTTCTAACTCCCGAACGAAATCTTTAAACCCAGACCCCTGTGATATATTGATTGGTCTCATGTCTTTACAAATAAATGGTGTCAGTGTGTCTGTTATCTTTCTTTGACGTTCCGCCGATAAGCCCCGTGAAGAGGAGGTGATGCGCGCCTGCTTGGGCTGAGGTTCAGCAGGCCTAGCGCTATCCAAAGTTAGCTCCGCCTCGGCTAACTTGCCAGGGTGTACGGTTAACAGGTGTACCCGCATGTTGCTGGTTGTAGTGTGAGTCTGGCACAGCTTACATATTACCGTGTCCTTACTTGTTATTTTTCCCTTTTCTGAGGGAAAGCCAAAGTATTTCCATCCCACACTTCTGTTGTGCTCAGGAGTGGTAATCTCCGCCCGTGTATTCTCCTCGCTCACCATGATCAAATTCTGATAACTGTTGCCTAGGCAACGCTATGATAACGTTCAAGCATTGAAGTAACTCGATAACTCAACGTGAGATTTGGATTCAGTCAGACTCATGTGACAAAAACGAATAGAAGAACGGCAAAAATTACATTGTCTTGAGGGGGAAAAAAACCCAAAACATTCGACTAGTAATTCCTGCGTTCGAATTCTATTGTTTTTTTTAATATTCAAATTATATTCAACTAGTGAAATTCGTTCCAACAGCCCTAACACACATCCACATTTTTTTCCCTCCCTGAACACTTTAAATGTGACTGAAAGGCCGAGCCTCTCCTGCTGCTGACGGTCACACTGTACTTCCAGTCAACATGTCATTGTTTGTCCTTTTTGTCTCCTTCTCAAACAGTCTTTAATCCCAGACATCAAAGTGAACCAGGAGGCTGTGGTGGAGCTCCACCCCGAGGAGCTCCAACTATCTGGGGACGAAGAGAACCTAGACCCCAGCCAAGACGACCAGGACAAGGGTCTGAAGATTCGACGGACGGTCACACAGGTACAGAGGCGTGTGTCTCTGTGGGACACACCTGACCATTCTCGTCCTCTTCTCTTAGGGCTGGACCATATGACCTGAAATTACCGTATTTTCTGGACTATAAGACGCTACTTTTTTCATGCATTTTGAACCATGAGGTTTATATCAGCAGCTATTCTGTGGAGTTTTCTTCCACCACTAGGAACACACTACTGAGAAAAAGTCCATACAAAGCAGAATAGTTAGTTTTTCTGTAGCAGATAGAACAGACGCAGCTGTTCGTGCTGTCCTGCACATGACATGCTTACCAGGAGCAACATCTGATGTGCCAGCATCAATAACTGACCGTGTTTGTGAATTAAAAAATAAGGGTATGTGCAGAACACGACGTGTCCTTCACACTCACACAACCCCTGGTCGAGTTGTGCAAAAAAGTAGCAGAAACCTCACAGCATCACACCTGAGTTCAAACAGCAAACTTCCACCCAGTTAAAAAACATGTTCTTCATAAATGATGGACTGAAAATGTTCACCTTGTGATATTCGGTCAATTTATAACCTGTTAGACAAGGCTTAGCAGTAAAACCTGGTGTCAAAAGAAATCTGAAGTGGTACATGGAGCAGGATGAGGTGCACTTTTGCCCCCTACTGGCTGTTTGTGGTATTGGATTTTCAAAAGTCAAACTTCATCTGCAATCATTCATGCAAGGAGTTTATATATTTGCATGGGTCTAAAAAGTTGAAGCTCAGGACAGACTAAGTGCCAAACGCTCAGCTGAATAAATGTTTTTAACTGTTCAGTGGTTGATTGTAGTTCTGGAAGCAGACGTTGGTTATCGGAGTAAATGTTGGTAACAGTACATTTTTGGTTTATCACCCCCAGTTCGATGTTGTGTGATCTAAAGTAAAGGTTTCGGTGACAGAACAGGTGTGCGTTGGTGTGATTTTCTAATAGTTTTGTCATTGGTCGTCAGGTCGTCCCTAGCAACAGTCAGGAGAATGGACAAGGGAACGAAGAGGAAGACACGGACAAGACGGACACAGAAAAGCAGCGGACTTCCAAGGACAGGAGGAAGAACAGTGTTTCAGAGGACACTGTGGAAACCCAGACGACAGTTAAAGTGGAAGCAGAGGCCACCAAAGGTGAAACAGTCGTTCACTTACCACCTTCTAATGCACCTCTGCTCTTACTTACTACCTACTGTTTTTTTTTTTTCCTTTCCACAGTCACCCCCAGTGACAGCTTGGTCCGTCGATCCATCAGTCAGCAGAAGTCCGGCGTGTCCGTCACAATCGACGACCCCATTCGCACAAACAGGCAGCTGTCGCCGCCTCGTGGAAAAGTTTCTAACATCATTCATGTGACCAATCTGGTGAGTTTCCACCCACGTCACCAGTGGATTCTCGTTCCACAATAACCAGAAACTTCCTGGAAAATGTCAAAACGGTAGAAAGGTGCTAGGATGGAGAGAGTCTTCTGAACTGCTTTAAGGGATTTGACACTTATTACATTTGCAGATATCGGAAGAACCGTGGAGGAAAAACTCAGTCCCAAAAAAAAAAAAAACAACTTGATAAAGGCTACAAATATTTAATCTGACCCAACGTTGAGTGACATTATTGTAAATACTGTAGATATCACCATGACATGACATGGGCATATACATATAGCTAATGCACATCAGATGCAATGATCCATTTGAGTAAAGGTCAAAGGTCAAAATCACATAATAGGTTTTAACTCAAGAACAGAGGGTCACAGAACCTTCAGATTACAGGGTTCCTGTGGATCCTTGAAAAGTCTTAAAAGGCATTGAATTCATTGTTCTAAAAATAAAACCTCAATTGTCATTAAAATGTCTTAAATCTAATTTTAAAAACCCTTAAACATTTGGACAAATTAGTCAGATTTATGTTAGTTTGAAATAAAAAGTATTTGGTAACATTTAAGCTGTTTATATTACAAAAATAATTTAGGATGAGTAGAAAATGAGGTCATATCATTCTGTGGGTGTAATATTAATTTAACTATACTGAGTGTGTGTGTGTGTGTGTGTGTGTTTGTGTTTGTGTGTGTCTGTGTGTGTGTGTGTGTGTGTGTGTGTGTGTGTGTCTGTGTCTGTGTTTAAAAGTTCAGTTTTGCTTCTTGATGTAAATAGTTGATGAATGTAGCATCATCTGGACCAAACAGTCGTGTTCTATTAAAATAAACAGTTGGTAAAACTGCCCCCAGATAATTCATCTAATGTGTTTTTTTTCCTTTTCAGTTTTGGTTCATTGTCGACTTGGTCTAAAATGTAATTTCAAACTGTCTTAAAAAAGTCTTGAATTGTCATTTGCTACCCTGTATTGGTACCAAACGATGCAGAATGAAGATTTCTACAGTTCTCATTATTGGTGTTATCACCTACGACCAATAGTTTTTCAGATCTCTGGAGGTCAAAGGTGACATGTGTCCTAATTAACTGTGTCAAACATAGACATATCATGCTATAACTTAATTAATACTGGATATATTGTCATAATATTACACACGCTGACATATGTATATACATATAACCAAATTATCAATATTGCAAAAGGTCAAAGGTCAAAATCCCATTATTGGCTCTAATTCAAGAACAGGTTGTCATAGAAACTGGAGGTTGGCACAAAATCGATAAGCAAGGGGCGAGATTGGGCATTCTCTGAATAGTTGTTTGTATATATTTTGTCTTTTTTAATTTAATTTTAGTATTTTTAATTTATTATTTATTTTATTTATCAATTTTTTATTTATTGTATTTTAAAATGTATTTACTTGTCATTTTTATTAATATATATTAATAAATTTCATTTTTATCATTTAAATTGATTTATTTTTAATTATTTTCATTATTTCAGTTACAGAAGGATGACAGTCAAACGTATGTTCAGTGTCGACACCACACAGTTATTTACTACTGAGTTTTTCATATTGATATATAAATATAAATATTGCAGTGTTAAATATAAAATTGTAATATCAGTTGTTTTCTACCATGGTGCAGCTCTGGAGTATTTGAATAGTTTTACAGTGTAAAGTACTTGTTTGTGAAAGGTGGTCTATAAATAAAACACACTAACTTACTCGTCTACATAAAGTCTTTCCTTCTTAAAGGCACTACTGTTATAAAAACGCTGCGTTTGAGCTGATGCCAGCACTAACCACATCACTATCACACCCATAATTAAGTCAGAAGCACCGTTAGAGGCTGCAGCAGCGCGTGCCCTTCCTCTGCAGCCCCCCCCCCTCCCCCTCCCCTCATCAGACCAGACATGACACATTTAATGACTAGCCTGCACAGATTCTTCTCAACCTGCGTCATAGGAGCAGACGACACGGTTTGATGTGGATCAAAGGCCGGCACATTGGTAATGCCCCCCCCCCATGTACGTCACTGATGTCAGACAAACAGGAGCTCCACTTATGGACTCGTTACAAGACCATAATTAGGGTTCAAACCCCAAACCCAGAATTGGGAGGAAACATTGAGTCTGCTTTTACATGTGTCGTTATTTTCTGGTTTTATGCCAATAGACATGAGGGTAGTCTGTCACATGGTCACATGGTCACATGGTCACATGGTCACATGGTGGCGCTGTAAGGTCTGTACAAATGGAATAGAATATACTTGTAACAAGTGCAATGAAATTATTACTACTGGTGTATGAGTGTGTGTGTGAATGGGTGGTTGTGTTTTGGGCACCCACTGGTGAATAAAATGAACTATATAAGTACAGTCCATTTACCATATGACCATATTTTTAACACTATAAGGAACACTGTCAATGAGCTTTTTCATATATAAGGTGCATTAAGTGAAGTCAAAATTATGAGATAAAACGTCTAAATTTATGAAATAATTAAACACAATTGGTAATTTGGGTGATTTTTCTCTTGTTGGTCAGTCATTTTTTTAGTCTTGTTACCATAGTAACTCAGTGTTTGTCACATTCTATTGAAATGATAAAATGTTGAGCTCATTCATCTCCTACATTAACAGGACCTGTCATGTGACTATTGCGAACACGTACATTGTGACGTCGACGCTCAAACACTATATTTGTGCAGCTCTACTTATGGACACACTTTCCACTCAGACGTCATTTGTTCCTCGTCTTTTGTCGTCTCAGGTTCGACCGTTCACCCTGGGTCAACTCAAAGAACTGCTGAACCGCACAGGCAGCGTGGTGGAAGACGGATTCTGGATCGACAAGATCAAGTCTCACTGCTACGTCACGGTCAGCCCCGTCACACGACCAGTCACGCTTTGTGTTACTGTAACACTGGGTCCACACTGGGTCCACACTGGGTCCCTACAGGGTCCACACTGGGTCCCTACAGGGTCCACACTGGGTCCCTACAGGGTCCACACTGGGTCCCTACAGGGTCCACACATGGTCCACACATGGTCCACACTGGGTCCCTACAGGGTCCACACTGGGTCCACACATGGTCCACACATGGTCCACACAAGGTCCACACAGGGTCCACACAGGGTCCACACTGGGTCCCTACAGGGTCCACACTGGGTCCACACTGGGTCCACACTGGGTCCCTACAGGGTCCACACAGGGTCCACACAGGGTCCACACAGGGTCCACACAGGGTCCACACAGGGTCCACACAGGGTCCACACATGGTCCACACAGGGTCCACACAGGGTCCACACATGGTCCACACATGGTCCACACAGGGTCCACACATGGTCCACACAGGGTCCACACTGGGTCCACACATGGTCCACACAGGGTCCACACATGGTCCACACTGGGTCCCTACAGGGTCCACACTGGGTCCACACATGGTCCACACAGGGTCCACACAGGGTCCCTACAGGGTCCACACAGGGTCCACACAGGGTCCACACATGGTCCACACGGGGTCCCTACAGGGTCCACACAGGGTCCACACATGGTCCACACAGGGTCCACACTGGGTCCCTACAGGGTCCACACAGGATCCACACATGGTCCACACAGGGTCCACACAGGGTCCACACTGGGTCCCTACAGGGTCCACACAGGGTCCACACAGGGTCCCCACAGGGTCCCCACAGGGTCCCCACAGGGTCCACACAGGGTCCCCACAGGGTCCCCACAGGGTCCCCACAGGGTCCACACAGGATCCACACATGGTCCACACAGGGTCCACACAGGGTCCACACTGGGTCCCTACAGGGTCCACACAGGGTCCACACAGGGTCCCCACAGGGTCCCCACAGGGTCCACACAGGGTCCACACAGGGTCCACACAGGGTCCCCACAGGGTCCACACAGGGTCCACACAGGGTCCACAATTTACAAATGTGCATTTGATGTCTTTCAAAGGTCTAACATTTAATTTCAGCAAACGACTGCAAAGTCTGACAGTATTTGGTGCCTTTTTTAGACACATACCAGAACCTTTGTCTATTCTAGGCTGATTCCTGCATAACACAAAAAATCCGTACACATTCATTCACTGTGGACGGTTTTTCATATTATTACACTGCTCTACAGTTTTTTTTTAGAAAGCATCAGCTTCAGACATTAAATGTATTAAATATTATTATACCATATTATCCACACTATAAGGTGCACTGTCAATGAAAAGGTTATTTTTGTTAGTTTTTTTTCCATATATGATGTCATAAATGAAGGTAAATAGTCACAGTTACTCCCAACCTTGTTTAGTTGTAACATGGAACTAAACACACTCTTATTCTGTTAAATCAAACTTTTAAAAAGTCCACATTCTGAGATAAAAGATCAAACTCATGACATTAAAAAGTCCAAGTTAACAGATAAAAAGTTTAAATTATGAGTCACTAACTCTAAGCAGAATGAATCCACATATAAGATGCTCTTCATTATAAGACACTTGTTTTTGGTTCAAATTAAAGTCTTTTAAGTGTAATGTGTAAAGTCTGGAGTGTTAATAAGATGAATCAGAAAACAAAGCACAAAAGAATATGAATATATGAAAAGACGTCGTCCTAAAATGCCTCTGATTTATTTTCTGCTTTTAATAGAATGTGTTTTTTTTTATTCATCTTATATTAACATTCCAATATATTAATATCATTAATCATCTTTAAAGCAGACTGTACTTTGTAAGTCATTCTTTTCCTGGGAACACATGGATGATGTGAAGGCACTGACCCGTCTGTGCTTTTGTTTCCTGTCCTTCAGTATTCCACAGCAGAGGACGCCGTGTCCACCAGGGACGCTCTACATGGAGTCAAATGGCCTCAGAGTAACCCTAAGGTCCTGAGTGTGGACTTCTGTGAACAGGACGAGGTAATGATACAATATCCACCTTTATACATTATGTCCTGTTCATTCTGATTTAGATTTAATAAATCAATTATTACTTTGCTCAGGACTAATAAATAAAAACAAAAAATCAATACAGTGGTACCTCAGTTTTCAAAAATAATTCTTTCCAGAAGTGATTTTTAAATAAAAGTTTAAATAGTTTAGTCACATTTTACATTTAAAAAGCCTGATTGGTTCCAAGGCCCCCAATACTACCCCCTAACCCCCAATACTACCCCCTAACCCCAATACTACCCCCTAACCCCCAATACTACCCCCTAACCCCCAATACTACCCCCTAACCCCCAATACTACCCCTAACCCCCAATACTACCCCCTAACCCCCAATACTACCCCCTAACCCCCAATACTACCCCTAACCCCCTGTTAGCCACTGCACCACCCTGTTGCCCCACATGAGTCAATAGTCGTATTTGACAGATAATCTTCGTACCTTTTTTGTTCCGTTTTTTTTACCTTTCTCTCATTTTTCATAAATGTCAGTTTTTCTTCCTCTTTCCTCACGTTTGTTTTTTTTTTACATTTCCGACTCATTTTTAATCCAAATTCAAATCCGTACATAGGAACATCTCCCAATAAACTAAGGAAATATTGATATATTTGTTATTTATTAGACCTGAGCTAAGTAATAAAATTTTTTTAAATCCAAATCGGTACCAACAGGACGACTTTGTGCCGTAGACATAATGTGTCCTAAGGTTATCGTCCTTCTAGATTATGTCCAACACTTGACCTTTGTCGTGACCTTTCCTCCACAGCTGGACTTCCACAAAGGCATCCTGAAGCCGGAGCAGGACGGCGCCGCCCACCCTGGAAGCGGTCCCCAGACCCGGCTGCCCCCGCTCATGCCCGAGCGAGACCGGGACAGGGACAGAGACCGAGATAGGGACAGGGACCGGGGCGCGGTGGGCGGAGTCCGAGATCTGTGGGCGGAGCGGGAAAGGGAGATGGAGCGCAGAGAGAGGGCCCGGGGCGAGCGAGAGTGGGACCGAGACAAGGTGAGAGAGTTCGCCCGACCGGGAGAGGACGGAAGACGATCCAGATCCAGAGACCGAGAGAGGAGGAGGAGAGAGAGGGCCAAGAGCAAAGAGAGGAAGACGGACAAGAAGGGTAAGGCAGGCTCTGTCACCATGGCAACCAGTCACCTGGGACCTCACTGTAGCTCAACAAGGACAGGGGTTCGAAATTAATTTGTTCCAGAAGTGTTTTCGTAAATAATCACATTTTACATGTAAAAGGTCTGATTGGTTGCAAGGCCCCTAATAATACCCTTAAACCCCCCATACTACCCCCTAAACCCCCAATACTACCCCTTAAACCCCCAATACTACCCCTTAAACCCCCAATACTACCCCCTAAACCCCCAATACTACCCCTTAAACCCCCAATACTACCCCTTAAACCCCCAATACTACCCCCTAAACCCCCAATACTACCCCTTAAACCCCCCATACTACCCCTAAACCCCCAATACTACCCCCTAAACCCCCAATACTACCCCTTAAACCCCCCATACTACCCCTAAACCCCCAATACTACCCCCTAAACCCCCAATACTACCCCTTAAACCCTTTAAAAATTATAAAAGTATACACATTTAGTATAAACATGTTTTCTAGTTTTATAAACAGTATATTTTAGATGTAATGTATTAGTGTCAGTGATAAATGTGTCACTGACTGAACATTAAATATTAAACCATTAAATGAACCAGACATGTGGGTCATTTTCATCCCAGACATGTGGGTCATTTTCATCCCAGACATGTGGGTCATTTTCATCCCAGACATGTGGGTCATTTTCATCCCAGACATGTGGGTCATTTTCATCCCAGACATGTGGGTCATTTTCATCCCAGACATGTGGGTCATTTTCATCCCATTGTTTGTTTTAATTGTCACTTTCACCTTTATCTCATAACTTCATCTTTTTTTTTTCCCTTTTTCTGTCATATGTTTTGTTTGTTTGTTTATCTCATGTTGACTTCCACTGTCACAGAACAATCACCATATTTGTTGTTTTGTTGCAGATAAAGGAGACGAACCTCCAGCCAAACTACTGGACGACCTGTTCCTGAAAACCAAAGCAGCTCCATGTATCTACTGGCTTCCCCTCACTGATGAACAGGTCACACACTCTCACCTCTACACTCTGTTTACAGCAGGGCCGTTCTAAGGCTGGGGGCCTGAGGGTCTACAGCGCCCCCTAGAAAAGTAACCATTTACGCCCTCGTTAAGTTAGAGCTGTGAAAATCTGTACACATGCTCATCATATGACGAACAAAAAAATATATGTACATAAACCAACAGGAAGACGGCCATCTTGGATTGAACTTTCAAACATGTTGAGTCATGGATTTTACTGTCATCGGAATTTAACGAACTCCTCCTTTGGCCGTTGGGCCAAAGGGGGGGGGGCTTATAATACTAACTAAAGGTCTTCTTCTGTGGTGGTGGGGGGGTTATAATACTAACTAAAGGTCTTCTTCTGTGGTGTTAATGTCCTCCAGGCGACGCAGAGGCTTCTGGAACGCACCAAGCGGCAAAAAGAACGTGAGCAGCGACGCAAAGAGCAGGAGGAGGAGGACAGGAAGCGTGAGGAGGAGGAGAAGAAGGAGCAGCGGCTGAGGGGCAGAGACAAGGACGTCGCCATGACGACCGCCAGCAGCGGCGGAGGAACCGGCAGCCGGGGACCCGACGGCGATCGGGACCGAAGCGGGCGAGATAGAGAGGCGGACAGGAAGAGGGGAGGAGGAGGAGGGGCCGGGGGCGGGCACCGTCCAAGGCGACTGTCGGTGGGAAACGGCCGACGCTCCCGTAGCCGTAGCAACCCCAGGGATAGACGCCGCTGAGGAAAACGGGGCAGCTACGGAGAGATACGGGGAGGGGAGGGGGGGTGGAGGGGGGTGCCTTGTAGCAGAGGACGCCGAGGATTCTGGGAAGAATGTTGTGTTTGAGGTGGAGGACTCGGTGTTGTCTCGTCTGTAACTTTGAATTCGTCCACTTCGACGCCAGCGTTGTCTTCCACACAGTTTAACCTGTCCATGTTTAACGGCGCTCGCTCTTCTTCTGTCGTCTTCCAGAAGCCCCGCCCCCTCCCACTGTTAGCCCCGCCCCCCATTGTAAGCCCCTCTTCCTCCCCAGTGAAGAAAACGGAAGGAGTTGTGTTTTATTTTTGACTCTTCAGCGTTTTAAGGTTTTTCTGGAACCGACTCTTAATTTAGTCTGTGGCTGCACACACCTCCTCTTCCTCCTCCTCTTCCTCCTCCTCTTCCTCCTCCTCTTCCTCCTCCCTCCTCCTCCTCCTCTTCCTCCTCCTCTTCCTCCTCCCTCCTCCTCTTCCTCTTCCTCCTCCTCTTCCTCCTCCTCTTCCTCCTCCCTCCTCCTCCTCCCTCCTCCTCTTCCTCCTCCCTCCTCCTTCCTCGTCCTCCTCCTCTTCCCCCTCCTCTTCCTCTTCCTCCTCTTCCTCCTCCCTCCTCCTCCTCCTCTTCCTCCTCCCTCCTCCTCTTCCCCCTCCTCCTCTTCCTCTTCCTCCTCTTCCTCCTCCCTCCTCCTCCTCCTCTTCCTCCTCCCTCCTCCTCCCTCCTCTTCCTCTTCCTCCTCTTCCTCCTCTTCCTCTGACCTTCACAGATTTCCTCAGATCATTTTTAGCGTTCCTAGTTTTCAGCACGTTTGTTTTATACCAAAATTTACAGTTTTTAAGTTGAATTTTTTTACGGATCGTCTTTTGTTCTCATTATTTTTTCGTTTTTTTGGACGAAAGTTTTGTCAATTTCCACAAAAACTACGACTGGTACAAAAGTCTCGACACTGTAAAATCTGTGAAGTTTTTGACTTTAGTGGCTGTTTTTTTTTTTTTTTTTTTTTTTTGGATGAGAAGGGGAGTGTAAGGATTTAATGTGGAGGTTGTTCTGTAATAATTACAGGAAGTGGAGTTTTTTCCTGAACCGACATGTCTGGAAAACGACCTCCATCTGACCTCTGACCTTTTCAATCATATATATATTTAATAGGAACTAAAGACGTTTGTCTTCTGATAGAGTAATGCTTACATTGGGTATATTTTTAATTTTATGTTCTTTTTTTGTGTTTAAAGTTTTTCTTCCTGCCAGTGCTGAATGTAAGGAGAATTTAAAAACTGAATAAATTTAAATTGGTTCTCAAGTTGGTTTTTTTTGCATCTTTTGTCTGTGAAGTAGCGTTAACAGGTTGATGACGCACAAAACACAAAAACAAACATGTTGACTTTAGGAAACGTGTCTGTGACGAGTCAATAAATATAAAAGGAACTAAAAACTATAAATACAATTATCGACGGTAAACTCACTTTTGTGGCTCATTGTTATTCGATATAAAAAAACAAACCAACGCCTCTACTGTCAAAGGAAGATGCTGTTTGACACGTTTGATTCAAACTATCATTAGTTTTATTTTCGTGTCCTGGTTCAATAATCTGCCCCGAAAAAATACGAAGTCAGATTGTGAGGTGAGCCGGTAAAATAATTGGAAACTTCTGAGTGTAGAATCCTGCAAAAGACAATTAGAGACGAGTGGAGACCGTCTCTAATGACGCGTCACATCCATTATTCAGTCTATTTCAGTTTCTCTCCTCAGGTCGTAGGTTCAGAATGTAACGTTCATGAACCAAAACGTTCAAATGCAGTCACATGTCCCCTTAAGGAGAAAACTGTTGACGTATATATTTCACATTAATGTCGCATGAATTTCTCATTGTTGATTTTGCACATATTTCGTATTGACACATTTCGCATTTTTAACACCTTTTGCATTTTTGTCACATATTTCGAATTGACGCACATTTTTAAAATTTTTTATGCCCATATTTTGTCGTAGAAGTTGCACGTATTCCGCTGTGGGCATTAGTTTGTTGATTCCTTTGGTTGATGGGGTCGAACTTCTGCTTTGTAATTCAAACATCACATGAAGTATCTGGTCTAACGTGTTAATAGGGTTAGGCTAATGCTAACACGTAGTATCTGATCTAGCATGTTGATGGGGTTAGGGTAGGCTAATGCTAACATCACATGTAGTATTTGCTCTATCATGTTGATAGGGTTATGCTAATGCTAACATGTAGTATCTGCTCTAACATGTTGATAGGGTTAGGCTAATGCTAACATGTAGTATCTGCTTTAACATGTTGATAGGGTTAGGCTAATGCTAACATGTAGTATCTGCTTTAACATGTTGATAGGGTTAGGCTGATGCTAACATGTAGTATCTGCTCTAATGTGTTGAAAGGCTAATGCTAACATGTAATATCTGCTCTAACATGTTGATAGGGTTAGGCTAATGCTAACATGTAGTATCTGCTCTAACATGTTGATAGGGTTAGGCTAATGCTAATGCTAACATGTAGTATCTGCTCTAACATGTTGATAGGGTTAGGCTAATGCTAATGCTAACATGTAGTATCTGCTCTAACATGTTGATAGGGTTAGGCTAATGCTAACATGTAGTATCTGCTCTAACATGTTGATAGGGTTAGGCTAATGCTAATGCTAACATGTAGTATCTGCTCTAACATGTTGATAGGGTTAGGCTAATGCTAACATGTAGTATCTGCTCTAACATGTTGATAGGGTTAGGCTAATGCTAACATGTAGTATCTGCTCTAACATGTTGATTGGGTTAGGCTAATGCTAATGGTAACATGTAGTATCTGCTCTAACATGTTGATAGGGTTAGGCTAATGCTAATGCTAACATGTAGTATCTGCTCTAACATGTTGATAGGGTTAGGCTAATGCTAACATGTAGTATCTGCTTTAACATGTTGATAGGGTTAGGCTAATGCTAACATGTAGTATCTGCTCTAACATGTTGATAGGGTTAGGCTAATGCTAACATGTAGTATCTGCTCTAACATGTTGATAGGGTTAGGCTAATGCTAACATGTAGTATCTGCTCTAACATGTTGATTGGGTTAGGCTAATGCTAATGGTAACATGTAGTATCTGCTCTAACATGTTGATAGGGTTAGGCTAATGCTAACATGTAGTATCTGCTCTAACATGTTGATAGGATTAGGCTAATGCTAACATGTAGTATCTGCTCTAACATGTTGATAGGGTTAGGCTAATGCTAATGCTAACATGTAGTATCTGCTCTAACATGTTGATAGGGTTAGGCTAATGCTAACATGTAGTATCTGCTCTAACACGTTGATAGGGTTAGGCTAATGCTAACATGTAGTATCTGCTCTAACATGTTGATAGGGTTAGGCTAATGCTAACATGTAGTATCTGCTCTAACATGTTGATGGGGTTAGGCTAATGCTAATGCTAACATGTAGCATCTGCTCTAACATGTTGATAGGGTTAGGCTAATGCTAATGCTAACAAGTAGTATCTGCTCTAACATGTTGATAGGGTTAGGCTAATGCTAATGCTAACATGTAGTATCTGCTCTAACATGTTGATAGGGTTAGGCTAATGCTAACATGTAGTATCTGCTCTAACATGTTGATAGGGTTAGGCTAATGCTAATGCTAACATGTAGTATCTGCTCTAACATGTTGATAGGGTTAGGCTAATGCTAATGCTAACATGTAGTATCTGCTCTAACATGTTGATAGGGTTAGGCTAATGCTAACATGTAGTATCTGCTCTAACACGTTGATAGGGTTAGGCTAATGCTAACATGTAGTATCTGCTCTAACATGTTGATAGGGTTAGGCTAATGCTAACATGTAGTATCTGCTCTAACATTTTGATAGGGTTAGGCTAATGCTAATGCTAACATGTAGTATCTGCTCTAACATGTTGATAGGGTTAGGCTAATGCTAACATGTAGTATCTGCTCTAACATTTTGATAGGGTTAGGCTAATGCTAATGCTAACATGTAGTATCTGCTCTAACATGTTGATAGGGTTAGGCTAATGCTAACATGTAGTATCTGCTCTAACATGTTGATAGGGTTAGGCTAATGCTAACATGTAGTATCTGCTCTAACATGTTGATTGGGTTAGGCTAATGCTAATGGTAACATGTAGTATCTGCTCTAACATGTTGATAGGGTTAGGCTAATGCTAACATGTAGTATCTGCTCTAACATGTTGATAGGATTAGGCTAATGCTAACATGTAGTATCTGCTCTAACATGTTGATAGGGTTAGGCTAATGCTAATGCTAACATGTAGTATCTGCTCTAACATGTTGATAGGGTTAGGCTAATGCTAACATGTAGTATCTGCTCTAACATGTTGATAGGGTTAGGCTAATGCTAACATGTAGTATCTGCTCTAACATGTTGATTGGGTTAGGCTAATGCTAATGGTAACATGTAGTATCTGCTCTAACATGTTGATAGGGTTAGGCTAATGCTAATGCTAACATGTAGTATCTGCTCTAACATGTTGATAGGGTTAGGCTAATGCTAACATGTAGTATCTGCTTTAACATGTTGATAGGGTTAGGCTAATGCTAACATGTAGTATCTGCTCTAACATGTTGATAGGGTTAGGCTAATGCTAACATGTAGTATCTGCTCTAACATGTTGATAGGGTTAGGCTAATGCTAACATGTAGTATCTGCTCTAACATGTTGATTGGGTTAGGCTAATGCTAATGGTAACATGTAGTATCTGCTCTAACATGTTGATAGGGTTAGGCTAATGCTAACATGTAGTATCTGCTCTAACATGTTGATAGGATTAGGCTAATGCTAACATGTAGTATCTGCTCTAACATGTTGATAGGGTTAGGCTAATGCTAATGCTAACATGTAGTATCTGCTCTAACATGTTGATAGGGTTAGGCTAATGCTAACATGTAGTATCTGCTCTAACACGTTGATAGGGTTAGGCTAATGCTAACATGTAGTATCTGCTCTAACATGTTGATAGGGTTAGGCTAATGCTAACATGTAGTATCTGCTCTAACATGTTGATGGGGTTAGGCTAATGCTAATGCTAACATGTAGCATCTGCTCTAACATGTTGATAGGGTTAGGCTAATGCTAATGCTAACAAGTAGTATCTGCTCTAACATGTTGATAGGGTTAGGCTAATGCTAATGCTAACATGTAGTATCTGCTCTAACATGTTGATAGGGTTAGGCTAATGCTAACATGTAGTATCTGCTCTAACATGT
The DNA here is from genome assembly GCA_020466265.1 of Siphamia tubifer. Taxonomy (NCBI): domain Eukaryota; kingdom Metazoa; phylum Chordata; class Actinopteri; order Kurtiformes; family Apogonidae; genus Siphamia; species Siphamia tubifer. The sequence continues at coordinate 1,277,681 of CM035800.1, read as the reverse complement.
TGATAGGGTTAGGCTAATGCTAATGCTAACATGTAGTATCTGCTCTAACATGTTGATAGGGTTAGGCTAATGCTAATGCTAACATGTAGTATCTGCTCTAACATGTTGATAGGGTTAGGCTAATGCTAACATGTAGTATCTGCTCTAACACGTTGATAGGGTTAGGCTAATGCTAACATGTAGTATCTGCTCTAACATGTTGATAGGGTTAGGCTAATGCTAACATGTAGTATCTGCTCTAACATTTTGATAGGGTTAGGCTAATGCTAATGCTAACATGTAGTATCTGCTCTAACATGTTGATAGGGTTAGGCTAATGCTAACATGTAGTATCTGCTCTAACATTTTGATAGGGTTAGGCTAATGCTAATGCTAACATGTAGTATCTGCTCTAACATGTTGATAGGGTTAGGCTAATGCTAACATGTAGTATCTGCTCTAACATGTTGATAGGGTTAGGCTAATGCTAACATGTAGTATCTGCTCTAACATGTTGATTGGGTTAGGCTAATGCTAATGGTAACATGTAGTATCTGCTCTAACATGTTGATAGGGTTAGGCTAATGCTAACATGTAGTATCTGCTCTAACATGTTGATAGGATTAGGCTAATGCTAACATGTAGTATCTGCTCTAACATGTTGATAGGGTTAGGCTAATGCTAATGCTAACATGTAGTATCTGCTCTAACATGTTGATAGGGTTAGGCTAATGCTAACATGTAGTATCTGCTCTAACACGTTGATAGGGTTAGGCTAATGCTAACATGTAGTATCTGCTCTAACATGTTGATAGGGTTAGGCTAATGCTAACATGTAGTATCTGCTCTAACATGTTGATAGGGTTAGGCTAATGCTAATGCTAACATGTAGTATCTGCTCTAACATGTTGATAGGGTTAGGCTAATGCTAACATGTAGTATCTGCTCTAACATGTTGATAGGGTTAGGCTAATGTTAATGCTAACATGTAGTATCTGCTCTAACATGTTGATAGGGTTAGGCTAATGCTAATGCTAACATGTAGTATCTGCTCTAACATGTTGATGGGGTTAGGCTAATGCTAATGCTAACATGTAGCATCTGCTCTAACATGTTGATAGGGTTAGGCTAATGCTAATGCTAACAAGTAGTATCTGCTCTAACATGTTGATAGGGTTAGGCTAATGCTAACATGTAGTATCTGCTCTAACATGTTGATAGGGTTAGGCTAATGCTAACATGTAGTATCTGCTCTAACATGTTGATAGGGTTAGGCTAATGCTAATGCTAACATGTAGTATCTGCTCTAACATGTTGATAGGGTTAGGCTAATGCTAACATGTAGTATCTGCTCTAACATGTTGATAGGGTTAGGCTAATGCTAATGCTAACATGTAGTATCTGCTCTAACATGTTGATAGGGTTAGGCTAATGCTAATGCTAACATGTTGATAGTTTGTACCTTCAGCTCTGAAAGACCAATTAACTAGAGCCGAATACACCTGTTCCCATGGAAACCTTTATTCAGAATTAACATTTCCATGTAAACACAAAGGAAATAGATTTAATTCTGAACTATTTTATTCAGAATAAATACATTTGGAATAAAAAAAAGAACAAACGCAGTCATTCTAAGAATTTTAACGTTTTAAACCCAGACTTTTCTTAGAAAATTGAGCCAAAACCAACATTTAAGACTAAACCACAAAATATATATATATATATATATATATATATATATATATATATATATATATATATATATATATATATATATATATATATATATATATATATATATATATCCTGACACCCAGTAAGTAAACTTTTTTGTCACTTTATATTAAATAATTTGCCTTAATTAGAAACAGGTTTTTCAGATAAATGTTTATAGATCTTTATTTTTATTTATTTTTTTGTGGACATTTTTCTTATTTTTAAATAAAGTTGAAACTGTCGTCCACTACAGAGAACACAGATATATTACTGGGTGTCAGGATGTTAAAAATGTATAAATAAAACTGTTTTAAAATCTGATGTTTATGTTTATGTGGAGGTGGGCGTGTCCTGAAATGTATTTACTGTATTTTCTGAACAATAAGACGACGCACAATGAACGGTTGTTTTTGAGTTAGTTTTTTTTTTTCAAATATAAAATGAATTAAGTGAAACTAAACAAAGAAAAACTGTCAAAATGGTCGAGTTGTAACAGAACAAAAACACTCTTATTCTGATAAATCAAACTTTAAACAAGTCCAAATTATGTAATAAAAGTTCTAAATGATGGGATTTAAGTCACAACAAAGATAAAAGTCAAAATAAGATAAACGTCACTTGTGCGTCTTCGTCTGTAAAAACAAACCCCTGTAGGAACGGCACTGGGTTACAACAACAAACTGGAGACAAAATGAAACATTTATTACCAAACGTACAAACGTTACAGTCGTATATTTTTTCCCAAATTGTTCGGATTTAACGAAACAAAATCTTTCAGTTAAAATCAAATTTAAGTGCAAAATGTTTGCTAGCGATATTTACACGACAGTCGAGCAAAAAGTCCCTTGTTCTTCAACAGCAAACAGTAGCCACGATGGGGGGGTCGTTTCTGCCCCTTCCCTTATTTCCAACAGTACCAGGCGTCCAGCAGGGGGAACGTTTGACCCACATAGGAAACAGACATACAGCAGGGGGAACATTTGACCCACATAGGAAACAGACATACAGCAGGGGGAACATTTGACCCACATAGGAAACAGACGTACAGCAGGGGGAACATTTGACCCACATAGGAAACAGGCGTACAGCAGGTGAAACTTTGACCCACATAGGAAACAGACGTACAGCAGGTGAAACTTTGACCCACATAGGAAACAGACGTACAGCAGGTGAAAGTTTGACCCACATAGGAAACAGGCGTCCAGCAGGGGGAACGTTTGACCCACATAGGAAACAGACATACAGCAGGTGAAAGTTTGACCCACATAGGAAACAGACATACAGCAGGGGGAACGTTTGACCCACATAGGAAACAGACGTACAGCAGGGGGAACATTTGACCCACATAGGAAACAGGCGTACAGCAGGTGAAACTTTGACCCACATAGGAAACAGACGTACAGCAGGGGGAACTTTGACCCACATAGGAAACAGACGTACAGCAGGTGAAACTTTGACCCACATAGGAAACAGACGTACAGCAGGTGAAAGTTTGACCCACATAGGAAACAGGCGTCCAGCAGGGGGAACGTTTGACCCACATAGGAAACAGACATACAGCAGGTGAAAGTTTGACCCACATAGGAAACAAACGTACAGCAGGGGGAACGTTTGACCCACATAGGAACCGTCTTCGTATCAGCAGGTCGAGGATGTGATTGAGCCAAAGTGTTGATGAAATGACCGTAAGGACCAGTGGTGGTGGTGGTTTTTTTGTTTGTTTTTTTTTGGGGGGGGGGGGGTCAGTGCGTGCTGTGGGGCGGGGGGACGCTGTGGGCAGGGCAGACTCTGGTCATGTGACAGGAGTGACAGAGGAGGTGAGAGTCCAGAGGGAAACACTGTGACCCTGGTTTGTCCGACAACTGCTTCCCACACTCCTGAGGAAGGAAGAGCAGAGGTCAAAGGTCAGACAGAGGTCAAAGGTCAGGCAGAGGTCAAAGGTCAGACAGAGGTCAAAGGTCAGTGGACAAGAAGAATAAAGTCAAAGCAGACGAGTCACGTATGAGGATAAAAAAAGAACCTGGTTCTGCACAAAACTTTACTGATATTTTATTACATTTTTTACCATTAAATCACAAATGTAACGATTTATTTATTTATTTATTTTATTGTCATGAGATGAAAGTTATTTTGTAACCTGATTCTGAGTGGGTTTGATTTGGTTAAATAAAAGTTGAATTAATTGTTTTTTAAATAATAATTCTTTATTTTTTTTCAACTTTTATTCATAACTTTTATCCAAAATATAAATAATAATTAAAACTAATGATTGAAATAATAAATAAAATAAAAATAATAAGATAAATGTAATAAAATAATTAAAATAATAAAAAAAATACAAAATGTAATAAAAAATAAATGTAATGTAATCTAAAATTATTTAAAATAATGACATTAAAATAATAAAATTAATAATAAATATAAAATCATAAAATCTGCTCAGTGACTTTTTTAAATTTCTATGTTTACATGTTTGTTTTTATGCAGGATTTGTTTGGGGTTTGTTTGTTTGTTTGTATTATTCATTAGTTTATGTTTAATTGGGGGGGGGGGGGGTTAGGGTTGTGGGGTCAACTGGAGGTCACTGACACAGTGGTTTGTTTACACACATTTTTTTTCTTTTTGAATTTTTTTATTTTTGTTTATTTGTTTATTTATAATAATTGGAGCCAAACTAAAGTGCTTTTCTTTGTCCATTAATAATAATAATAACATGTTTTCTCACCTCACAGTGGTAACACTCAAAGTGATAATCCTTGTTCATCGACACCACCCTGAGGATCTCTTCACTGCCCTGAGAAAACAACCAAGTGCATTGTGGGTAAATAGTGCTTTAACATCCATTCACAATAATAATAAAGGATTCTAACGACAGAATCCGTGTATCATTAGTTTTTCAAAATAAAACCAAAATAAGACGAGAACAAGTTGTTTCTTAATTATTTGTTTGAAGTAAAAACATAATAAAACAAAAATAATGTCGACTCTAAACTTTTTTCTGTTTCAGTTAAAAAAGTCCAATTAAGCAACGAAAACTGAAGTGTGTAAAATAGAACAAACACACATGATCAATAGAACATTTAAGAATATTCTGCTTCTGTTTCAGCTCTACATGTTTAAACCAAGAGTGAAGGTAATAATCAATAATCTATGTCAATCATTGGTTCAATTGATTTTCAAAATAAAACCAAAAACAAGTCACAGACAGCAGAACTCTGCCAAGGTGATATGATGGAGCCATAGGTGTTAGGGTCAGGGGTCAAAGGTTAGGGTTATTAGTGTTGTTAGGGTTAGGGGTCAAAGGTCAGACAACGTGAATGAAAACCACCTGAGATATTACCACTGATGTGTTTTAGCTGTTGACCTTTAGTGTGACCTTGACCTTTGACCTCCATTGCTCAAAATCTAATGGGTTCTTCCTCGACCCATTATCTATAAGTACTGAAAGTTTCATCAAAATCTGTTCAAACCTTTTGGCATAATCCTGCTGACAGACAGACAGACGGACAGACAGGCAGACAGACAGACAGGCAGACGGACAGACAGGCAGACAGGCAGACAGACAGACATGCTGGCAGACAGACAGGCAGACGGACAGACAGGCAGACAGACAGACATGCTGGCAGACAGACAGGCAGACAGACAGACAGACAGGTAGACAGACAGGCAGACAGACAGACATGCTGGCAGACACACAGGCAGACAGATGGACAGACAGACAGGCAGACGGACAGACAGACAGACAGGCAGACAGACAGGCAGACAGACAGACAGGCAGGCAGGCAGGCAGGCAGACAGACAGACAGACATGCAGACAGACAGGCAAGCAGACAGACAGACATGCAGGCAGACAGGCAGGCAGACAGACAGATATGCAAACAGACAGGCAGGCAGACAGGTAGACAGGCAGGCAGACAGACAGACAGGCAGGCAGACAGACAGACAGGCAGGCAGGCAGGCAGGCAGGCAGGCAGGCAGACAGACAGACATGCAGACAGACAGGCAGGCAGGCAGACAGGCAGGCAGACAGACAGACATGCAAACAGACAGGCAGGCAGACAGGTAGAAAGACAGGCAGACAGACAGGTAGACAGACAGGCAGACAGACAGGCAGACAGACATGCAGACAGGCAGGTAGATAGACAGGTAGACAGACAGACAGGTAGACAGACAGGCAGACAGACAGGTAGACAGACAACTCCTCAGTGGAAGAAATAAGACAATAAAACTTGTTTCTTCATTATTTGTTTCCAAAATGAAAAAAAAAAAACATAATGGGACAGTTTTCACTTTTCCTTTTTGTGTTTAAATAAATTAATGGATGAAACAGATAACGTCCGTTTTCTGTTTTCATTAAAAACTTTCATTTAAAATGTGTAAATGACCTTTGACCCTCAGAGGGTCACCTGACGATATGTCCATGTTTGTCCTGTTTCTGTTTTTAAAAAAGTTATAAACTAGATGTAAATAGAATTTTTTCACCTGAATTAGTTTCAGTCGAAATTAAATAAAATTAAAAACGAACGTTTTTAGACCATTATGAGAACATTTTAGACCAACATCGAGACTCCCTCAAATAAAAAGAGGATCACATTAGAAACATTAAAAACTATGTCACTTTATACTGGAAATGAAAAAGTAAAAGTTTATTATAATCATGGACTCTATATAAAATATGAAGGTTACAGTTACAGTAGTGACTTATATATGGATGTGTTTAATAAGGTTTGATCATTAATGCTATAGTTCAACATATGTTTTCATCAGCTGACACGTCAAACACAAACAGACACTTCTGTCAGAATGGACGGAGCAAACGTTAAAAAAAATAGACTTAAGTTAATTACATTTTAAACCTGGGATAAAGACATGGGTGTTTTTAAGATGATGGAAGTCTCTGAACTTAAACTTTTTAAGACTTTTGTCGACGCCCGTGTCCTGTGGTTTATAGACAATAGATCTGGAACTAATCTGATAAAAGATCATTTTCACTGACACTTGAATTTAATTTATTCATTTTTTTTTGGATTTAGATTTTTTTTCCCCTGTACCATCAAAATATTGTCCTAGCCTAGCCTAGCCTAGCCTAGCCTAGCCTAGCCTAGCAGTGCTAACTCTATTCATTCCATGTATGGGTCTAGTGGTGCTTCATAGTCAGGGGAGGCGGGGCTAAAAGGTTGTCTTTCAAATCCCTCTGTATGCAATAGGACGGTACTACAACCAATCAGTGTAATCTTTAGGATGACGTAGTTAGAGCGACTGAAAGTTGACGGAGGAAAGTTAGGAATGATTAAACAAAATGGTGGATTATGGAGCTGAACGACTGTTGGACGTTTTCTCACATTCTTCACTTATCTGGGATAAATCAACACCTGATGTTGTTCTTGTTTACACTTGTTTTTCTCCCAATCATCACAGCATTACTTTGTTAGTCCCGCCCTCTGACTCTATACTTCACTGTGATTGGTCGACTAGTTTCAGGGAAATCTAGACAAAAGTTACATTGAGTGAAACTAGGCTACTACGATAGAACATTAGATTTACTGATGCTAGGAGGAGCTAGCGTGGCTAGGCTACTACGATAGAACATTAGATTTACTGATGCTAGGAGGAGCTAGTGTGGCTAGGCTACTACGATAGAACATTAGATTTACTGATGCTAGGAGGAGCTAGTGTGGCTAGGCTACTACGATAGAACATTAGATTTACTGATGCTAGGAGGAGCTAGTGTGGCTAGGCTACTACGATAGAACATTAGATTTACTGATGCTAGGAGGAGCTAGTGTGGCTAGGCTACTACGATAGAACATTAGATTTACTGATGCTAGGAGGAGCTAGCGTGGCTAGGCTACTACGATAGAACATTAGATTTACTGATGCTAGGAGGAGCTAGTGTGGCTAGGCTACTACGATAGAGCATTAGATTTACTGATGCTAGGAGGAGCTAGCGTGGCTAGGCTACTACGATAGAACATTAGATATATTGACGCTAGGAGGAGCTAGTGTGGCTAGGCTACTACGATAGAACATTAGATATACTGACGCTAGGAGGAGCTAGTGTGGCTAGGCTAGAAATATCCTGAATTAGAAAATAATAATAATCTTGAATTAGCATAAAAAAACTTGATTATATAAAAATAAATAAAATAGAATTGATCAAGAATAAATCAATAAATAAAATGTTCCAGTGGAGTCAGTGAAAATGATGTTTTAATCAGATTAGTTCCAGATCTATTGTCTATGAATCTGTTTTTATATCTGACTGAACAGTTCCTCTGGAGGTGATTCTGATTTTAAATGTGATTTTAAAAGTGATCACGTTTGGACTAAAAATGAGCAGAAAACAGCAGTTGTTTAAATGTAGAGTGATATAAAATACTGACCTCAGTGGGTAAAATAGGTTGTAAACAGGCAGCACACTTTGGAGCAAAAGTCCTGATGATGACAAGAATGAAAACAGTCAATAAAGACAAGAATGAAAATGTCGTCAACGTAGTCGTAGTCATCGACAACTGACTCTGACAGTAATTAAGTCTAAAACTAAGACAAATCGACTCCAAACACGACTTTCCTTGGCGCTGGCGTTAGGTATTTCCCCGTCATGTTTGGTACCGTTGGAAAGATGGGGATTCCCTCTAGACAACCCTTAAATAGAAATCTACAGAATTATAGATTTGAACCAATGGGAGGCCTCAGAACAAAGCCTTCTACACTAAACTAAAGCCCTTGTTGCTATAACGATGTTGAAAAACAGCCTCTGATTGGTTGAATTAGTGTCACACAAACATTTCAATAAACTTTAGATAAATATAAAATCTGAATTTATGAAATTTGACCCAAGTGACTGGTTTTGTGGTGGAGGGTCACAAATAATATAATTCCAAATTTTAAATATGCTTTTTAAAAATTCTTCGTACGTTTATTTATCTTTAAAATCATATTATTATTGTATTAGTTGAAAAATCACGATATTTTTGGTTCAGCAAACGTTGCTATGGTGACAGGCTCCACCCCCAAAGCCCAGCCCGGGGCGGTCTTACTTGTTGTAGTCAGTGACGCAGTAGATGTTGCTGTGTTGGTCCACGGTGAAGGGAACGCCGTCCAGAGCTTTAGAACAAACCACACAACGGAAACAACCTGGATGGTACGAGTTCCCAAGAGCCTGAAGGATCTGGACACACAAATACTCTTTAATTATTTATACATACATACATATATATGTATATATATATAATTTTACACACACACATATACACATTTCCATGTCTCATGGGGACTATGTTTATAATCATCACCTGTAGCTGAAGTAGCCAATGGGTAGTGAATATAAACACATCTGTTTTGTAAAATAAAATAAAAAAAATATATATGAATAAGTAAATGAAATTAAAAAAACTAATTACAAAAATTAAAACAATAAAATTCACATAAATGAATATCACATTAACTAAATAATAAATAAAATGAATGAAATGAATCAGAAACTGAACAAAATCAAATAAATAATAATAATGACATAAACCAAATGTCACTTTTCCTTCAGTTTTTTCTCTTTCTCATATAATAACCTTCAACTCTACGTCCACCTCTGCACTAAACACAGTGTCCTCAGAGGGGACATCAGAGGACATGTCTTATTTCACCTCCTCACTTTGACATCTTGACTCTTTATGTCATAATGATGCTTTTTTTTACCATGACTCCATCAAACACATTATCTACACAGTAACTCACCTTCAAAGGTCCTATTTTTGGAAACGTCATATAAGTATCATTTCATTCATAAAAAACAGTGGTGGTCCGTCAGGGTCTGTACTGGCCTAAACATGCTCAGAAAACTACATTTATGTTACTGTCATAAATATGTCAACTAAATTATTGTCTGTATTCTTTACGTCATATTATTTCCACTTAGCCCACTGGTGTTTTTATGGTAGAGTTTTTAACCTATCATATTTTAGCTAGCTTGTGTTGTTAGCTAAATGAACATTAGCTTGAGACTTTCAGAATAAACAGTCAGGTTACAACAAACAATCACATGTAGATTCTGTTACTGACTGACTGTTACTGTTTTGACTGTTACTGTTTTGACTGTTACTGTTTTGACTGTTACTGTTTTGACTGTTATTGTTTTAACTGTTACTGTTTTGGCTGTTACTGTTTTGGCTGTTACTGTTTTGACTGTTACTGTTTTGGCTGTTACTGTTTTGGCTGTTACTGTTTTGGCTGTTACTGTTTTGACTGTTACTGTTTTGGCTGTTACTGTTTTGACTGTTACTGTTTTGGCTGTTACTGTTTTGACTGTTACTGTTTTGACTGTTACTGTTTTGACTGTTACTGTTTTGACTGTTACTGTTTTGACTGTTACTGTTTTGGCTGTTACTGTTTTGGCTGTTACTGTTTTGGCTGTTACTGTTTTGACTGTTACTGTTTTGGCTGTTACTGTTTTGACTGTTACTGTTTTGACTGTTACTGTTTTGACTGTTACTGTTTTGACTGTTACTGTTTTGACTGTTACTGTTTTGACTGTTACTGTTTTGACTGTTACTGTTTTGGCTGTTACTGTTTTGACTGTTACTGTTTTGGCTGTTACTGTTTTGACTGTTACTGTTTTGACTGTTACTGTTTTGACTGTTACTGTTTTGACTGTTACTGTTTTGACTGTTACTGTTTTGGCTGTTACTGTTTTGGCTGTTACTGTTTTGGCTGTTACTGTTTTGACTGTTACTGTTTTGACTGTTACTGTTTTGACTGTTACTGTTTTGACTGTTACTGTTTTGGCTGTTACTGTTTTGACTGTTACTGTTTTGACTGTTACTGTTTTGACTGTTACTGTTTTGGCTGTTACTGTTTTGACTGTTACTGTTTTGACTGTTACTGTTTTGGCTGTTACTGTTTTGACTGTTACTGTTTTGACTGTTACTGTTTTGGCTGTTACTGTTTTGACTGTTTTGTGTATTCAAATTTATGTCAGAAACACTAGCGGAAAGAAACATCGTTAGCATTAGTCTCAATGTCCACACAACAACCACTGACGTGTTCTAGACAAAAGAAAGGAGGTTCCACTTTATTTTAAATAAGCAGAAGTAAATGCATTTATTTTTGATTTTTTCTTGTGATCGTAACATGTTCAGTTATTTGTTGTTGTATAGACTATTCTCAAAAATACAAATGATCTGTTAACTTTATTTTCACAGAATAGTTTGTTTTGTTATTGTCTGGTTGGTGTCAGTGACATTATGCAGTTTATTAGACAGACTGTGTAAGATCACAGTGTACTTTTGTTGAGTATCTTTAAATCACCTTTTTATTTTTGACAATATTTGTAATTAGTTTCCTAATTGTGAATACATACATGATGGTTTTAAATAAAGTGCTGCTGACTAGTCTATACTGAGGTGAAGTTAAGGTGTGTGGCATCACTGAAGGACTAATGTTGAAATTCACGGACCATTTTTTATTATATTAAATATAAGAAAAGACATGAATTTTACTGAAAAATGTAAAATACAGAGGCTGGTATGACTAAAAAGAGAATTAAATGTAGAGAAAACTGGGCACAAAAGTATCTGTGGGTCTTTAAAGAAATGATAAATAATTATATTGAATGCTTTTTGAGGTCAGTTTAGTTAATTAAACACATTTATATGGTGGAACTGGAACACCAGTGTTCTATGTTTTTATGTTGTGGAACAGAAAAGGTCAAGGATTAAAAAACACCTTTGTCCTTTTATTCCAGACAAAACTTTGAATTTGGTTTATATACGTTCAGGGACTTTTGATTCAGACACAAAAACATTTATTTAAAGACTAAAAAACATCTGAGATGGAAACTACGTCAACACTGAGGTACAAAATATGATGTTTTATTTGTGTTTTATTAACTTTATTCATATCAGACAGAAGAGGTGGTAAAAGTACTCCCACTGAAGTACAAGTACAGCTATTTATGTGAAAAAGAAGTAAAAGTACTGGTTGTACTCATTTACTGAAGTAAAAAAAAAAAAAATTAAAAAAAAAAAAATAATAATAATAATAATAATAATAATACAACTTTTCAATTGTAATAAAGTAAAAAGTCAAAGGTAGAACTAAGAAACCCTTTAACCAGAGGAACTAAGAAACCCTTTAACCAGAGGAACTAAGAAACCCTTTAACCAGAGGAACTAAGAAACCCTTTAACCAGAGGAACTAAGAAACCCTTTAACCAGAGGAACTAAGAAACCCTTTAACCAGAGGAACTAAGAAACCCTTTAACCAGAGGAACTAAGAAACCCTTTAACCAGAGGAACTAAGAAACCCTTTAACCAGAGGAACTAAGAAACCCTTTAACCAGAGGAACTAAGAAAACCTTAACCAGAGGAACTAAGAAAACCTTAACCAGAGGAACTAAGAAACCCTTTAACCAGAGGAACTAAGAAAACCTTAACCAGAGGAACTAAGAAAACCTTAACCAGAGGAATTAAGAAACCCTTAACCAGAGGAATTAAGAAAGCCTTAACCAGAGGAACTAAGAAACCCTTTAACCAGAGGAACTAAGAAAACCTTAACTAGAGGAACTAAGAAAACCTTAACCAGAGGAACTAAGAAACCCTTTAACCAGAGGAACTAAGAAAACCTTAACCAGAGGAACTAAGAAAACCTTAACCAGAGGAACTAAGAAAACTTTAACCAGAGGAACTAAGAAACCCTTTAACCAGAGGAACTAAGAAAACCTTAACCAGAGGAACTAAGAAAACCTTAACCAGAGGAACTAAGAAACCCTTAACCAGAGGAACTAAGAAAACTCTTAACCAGAGGAACTAAGAAAGCCTTAACCAGAGGAACTAAGAAACCCTTAACCAGAGGAACTAAGAAACTCTTAACCAGAGGAACTAAGAAAACTCTTAACCAGAGGAACTAAGAAAGCCTTAACCAGAGGAACTAAGAAAACCTTAACCAGAGGAACTAAGAAACCCTTAACCAGAGGAACTAAGAAAACCTTAACCAGAGGAATTAAGAAAACTCTTAACCAGAGGAATTAAGAAACCCTTTAACCAGAAGAACTAAGAAAACCTTAACCAGAGGAACTAAGAAAACCTTAACCAGAGGAACTAAGAAAACTTTAACCAGAGGAACTAAGAAACCCTTTAACCAGAGGAACTAAGAAAACCTTAACCAGAGGAACTAAGAAAACTCTTAACCAGAGGAACTAAGAAAGCCTTAACCAGAGGAACTAAGAAAACCTTAACCAGAGGAACTAAGAAACCCTTAACCAGAGGAACTAAGAAACTCTTAACCAGAGGAACTAAGAAACTCTTAACCAGAGGAACTAAGAAAACCTTAACCAGAGGAACTAAGAAACCTTTAACCAGAGGAACTAAGAAACCCTTAACCAGAGGAACTAAGAAAGCCTTAACCAGAGGAACTAAGAAAGCCTTAACCAGAGGAACTAAGAAACCTTTAACCAGAGGAACTAAGAAACCCTTAACCAGAGGAACTAAGAAACCTTTAACCAGAGGAACTAAGAAACCCTTAACCAGAGGAACTAAGAAACTCTTAACCAGAGGAACTAAGAAAGCCTTAACCAGAGGAACTAAGAAACCCTTAACCAGAGGAACTAAGAAACTCTTAACCAGAGGAACTAAGAAACTCTTAACCAGAGGAACTAAGAAAACCTTAACCAGAGGAACTAAGAAACCCTTAACCAGAGGAACTAAGAAACTCTTAACCAGAGGAACTAAGAAACCTTTAACCAGAGGAACTAAGAAACTCTTAACCAGAGGAACTAAGAAACTCTTAACCAGAGGAACTAAGAAAACCTTAAAAAGAGGAACTAAGAAAACCTTAACCAGAGGAACTAAGAAACCCTTAACCAGAGGAACTAAGAAACTCTTAACCAGAGGAACTAAGAAACCCTTAACCAGAGGAACTAAGAACAGTGAAAATGATGAGATAAAAATAGTTACTGTGTAGATAATGTCAGGTCACAGTTACTGAGTTTATAAATAAAATTGAAAAAAAATTTAATACTTGTTTTTTTTAAACTAAACACATTTGAACCTTTGAAAAACACATGTTTGACTTTACACCTGTTTCCCTCATGCTTTATGGGGACCTGAAATAAAAGGTATGTATTTATAGGGTCAAATTATTTCTATTTTACTCTTGGGGACCTTTATTTATATTTACTCCTCGTGGAAACCTGAATTTTGGTCCCCATAGTGTGACTGTGTAAACATATCAATGACCCCATAAAGATAGGAATACACACACACACACACACACACACACACACACACACACACACACACTCACACACACACACACACACACACTAACCTGTTCCAGGATAAGGTGTCCACACACACACACACACACTCACACACACACACACACTCACACACACACACACACACACACACACACACACACACACTCACACACACACACACACACACACACACACTAACCTGTTCCAGAATAAGGTGTCCACACACACACACACACACACACACACACACACACTAACCTGTTCCAGAATAAGGTGTCCACACACACACACACACACACACACACACACACACACACACTAACCTGTTCCAGAATAAGGTGTCCACACACACACACACACACACACACACACACACACACACACACACACACACACTCACACTCACACACACACACACACAAACACACACACACACACACACACACACACTCACACACACACTAACCTGTTCCAGAATAAGGTGTCCACACACACACACACACACACACACACACTAACCTGTGTCCAGAATAAGGTGTCCACACACACACACACACACACACACACTAACCTGTTCCAGAATAAGGTGTCCACACACACACACACACACACACACACACACACACTAACCTGTTCCAGAATAAGGTGTCCACACACACACACACACACACACACACACACACACACTAACCTGTTCCAGAATAAGGTGTCCACACACACACACACACACACACACACACACACACACTAACCTGTTCCAGAATAAGGTGTCCACACACACACACACACACACACACACTAACCTGTTCCAGAATAAGGTGTCCACACACACACACACACACACACACACTAACCTGTTCCAGAATAAGGTGTCCACACACACACACACACACACACACACACACTAACCTGTTCCAGAATAAGGTGTCCACACACACACACACACACACACACACTAACCTGTTCCAGAATAAGGTGTCCACACACACACACACACACACACACACTAACCTGTTCCAGAATAAGGTGTCCACACACACACACACACACACACACACACTAACCTGTTCCAGAATAAGGTGTCCACACACACACACACACACACACACACACACACACACACACACTAACCTGTTCCAGAATAAGGTGTCCACACACACACACACACACACACACACACACACACACACACACACACACACACACACACACACACACACTAACCTGTTCCAGAATAAGGTGTCCACACACACACACACACACACACACACACACACACACACACACACACTAACCTGTTCCAGAATAAGGTGTCCACACACACTACACTTCTCAGCCGCAGCCTGGAATCCTGAAAACTGTCGTTCAAACAATAAGAGACCAACGTTACAAAATAAAAGCCTCTGTCAGAGTGAACATGTTAAAGTGAAGATAACACACCTGCACTCACTGAAATACATTTGTAGATTATTTTACTCATTGTGTTGATTATTTTGAACTAACGAGCACTAAAGTCATTAGTTTTATCATTCATCTGATTAAAATATAAAAACTTAACACATTTAATGTCTGAAGATACTTTCTAAAAAACATTATAGCACAGTGTTATAGTCAAACTAAAGTGTATTTATATGAATTTAAAAACATATCAGTGGCTGAAGGTAATAATGTGAATCCCTATGGTTGAATGTGAGGTGTGTGATGTCCAAACACACCTGCTCTGTTCTTACCATATAATCCTCTTTACAGTACACAGAGCCGTTGACATTGTAGAAGTCCTTGTTTCTTAGGGTGCGTCCTGCGGGGGGGGGGGCACAAACACAGAGTAAACAGCTGGAGGGCGTGGCTACACTCACACACTTAACCCTCCTGTTGTCCTGTTTGACATCCCATAATATTCCAGTGTGTGTAAAAGGACTGAACTGAAAAAGTCAGTAGATTGTGTTAGAACTGAACAGTTATTGTGAATACGCTAACGTAGCTACGTAGCTACTCACCACAGGACACACAGGTGTAGCACAGAGTCAACAGATATAACTAGCCTAGCTTTAGCTTAATTTCCTCTACTAGTGCTAATATAACTAGCCTAGCTTTAGCTTCATTTTCTCTACTAGTGCTAATATAACTAGCCTAGCTTTAGCTTCATTTTCTCTACTAGTGCTAATATAACTAGCCTAGCTTTAGGTTCATTTCCTTTACTCGTGCTAATATAACTAGCCTAGCTTTAGCTTGATTTCCTTTACTCGTGCTAATATAACTAGCCTAGCTTTCGCTTCATTTCCTTTACTCATGCTAATATAACTAGCCTAGCTTTAGCTTCATTTCCTGTAAAAAGTCAGTAACTGCATTTTTGGTGTATATGAGTTATTGTATTTTTTCCAACATTCAAATCATTCTTGATCATATAATAAAATATTTCATCTCAAATATCTGTAGTTTTGTATAAAATAGTCAGTGTTTGTTCAGTAACTGTTAAAGTACGAGTAAAAATAAACAGAAAGACACTAAAGACCATTACTGTGTCCTTACCTATGTCCATTTAGGACCCTGCTGGACTATAAGGTGGACTGGACTATAAGGTGGACTGGACTATAAGGTGAACTGGACTATAAGGTAAACTGGACTATAAGGTAAACTGGACTATAAGGTGAACTGGACTATAAGGTAAACTGGACTATAAGGTGAACTGGACTATAAGGTGGACTGGACTATAAGGTAAACTGGACTATAAGGTGAACTGGACTATAAGGTGGACTGGACAATAAGGTGAACTGGACTATAAGGTAAACTGGACTATAAGGTGAACTGGACTATAAGGTGGACTGGACAATAAGGTGAACTGGACTATAAGGTAAACTGGACTATAAGGTGAACTAGACTATAAGGTGGACTGGACTATTAGGTGGACTGGAGTATAAGGTGGACCAGACTATAAGGTGGACCGAACAATAAGGTGAACTGGACTATAAGGTGGACTGGACTATAAGGTGGACTGGACTATAAGGTGAACTAGACTATAAGGTGGACTGGACAATAAGGTGAACTGGACTATAAGGTGGACGGACTATAAGGTGGACTGGACTAAAAGGTGGACTGGACTATAAGGTGGACTGGACTATAAGGTGGACTGGACTATAAGGTGGACTGGACTATAAGGTGAACTGGACTATAAGGTGGACTGGACAATAAGGTAGACTGGACTATAAGGTGAACTGGACTATAAGGTGGACTGGACTATTAGATGAACTGGACTATAAGGGGGACGGACTATAAGGTGAACTGGACTATAAGGTGGACTGGTTAAAAAGTAGTTAATATACAGTAACAATAAGTGCCTCATGTCCAATAATCTACAACTACTGGGACTGAACAACAACAACTGTAGGTTATTTTATCAGTGTGTGTGCAGTTATTGACTTTACTTTGGAGGAGAGAACAGGGGGGGACAGAGGGGGTACATAAGGGGTACGGCGGGGTACAGGGGGTGTACATAGGGGGTACGGGGGGTACAGAGGGGGTACATAAGGGGTACAGGGGGTGTACATGGGGGGTACGGGGGGTACATAAGGGGTACAGGGGGTGTACATAAGGGGTACAGGGGGTGTACATAAGGGGTACAGAGGGGGTACATAAGGGGTACGGCGGGGTACAGGGGGTGTACATAGGGGGTACGGGGGGGTACATAAGGGGGTGTACATGGGGGGTACATAAGGGGTACAGAGGGGGTACATAAGGGGTACGGCGGGGTACAGGGGGTGTACATAGGGGGTACGGGGGGTACAGGGGGTGTACATAAGGGGTACAGGGGGTGTACATAGGGGGTACGGGGGGTACAGAGGGGGTACATAAGGGGTACAGGGGGTGTACATAGGGGGTACGGGGGGGTACAGAGGGGGTGTACATAGGGGGTACGGGGGGGTACATAAGGGGTACAGGGGGTGTACATAGGGGGTACGGGGGGTACAGAGGGGGTACATAAGGGGTACAGGGGGTGTACATAGGGTGTACATAGGGGGTACGGGGGATACAGAGGGGGTACATAAGGGGTACAGGGGGTGTACATAGGGGGTACGGGGGGTACAGAGGGGGTACATAAGGGGTACAGGGGGTGTACATAGGGGGTACGGGGGGTACAGAGGGGGTACATAAGGGGTACAGGGGGTGTACATAAGGGGTACGGCGGGGTACAGGGGGTAAGGGGGGTACAGAGGGGGTGTAGATAGGGGGTACGGGGGAGTAAATAGGGGGTACAGAGGGGGTACATAGGGGGTACAGGGGGGTACATAGGGGGTACAGGGGGGTACTCACCACAGGACACACAGGTGAAGCAGCGAGTGTGATAGAGACTGTCCAGGGCCTGGCAGGCGTTATCCGCCCCATACACGCCTTTCCCACACTTCACACAGGTCCCTGTCGGCAGGGGGGGGTAGTAGGTGGTGGTAGGGGGTGTGTGGTAGGGGAGCAAAGAAAACACAACAGACACAAACATGCATTTAGTCAGCGGCTCTTCACACTCGGTTTACGACGCATTCCGAGAGGATGCGTCTGAAATCCAACTGCACACAGAGTGTCAACACTTGTAAACCCTGGTGTTCACACACACACACACACACACACACACACACACACACACACACACACACACACACACCCTCCCTCCCAGGCTGTTCACTCACACACTCCACACTCACTGCCTTTGTTAAAGCTGTTATTAAAGGGAAACTCCACCGGATCCCACTGGGGTTTTTTTTTTGGCAGTGTTTCTGATCAGATGACGACTGTTGACTTCTACACGCACCTTTAAATCTGTTTTTTAAACCCAACAGTTTGAGCAACATGAAGATTAAATGAAATGTGATTGTGCTTTTTGTCGAGTGCTGGAACCTAAACTAAAAACGAGTATTCACAAAATGTCTAACCCCGCCCCTATTTTGTGCCAATCTCCAGGTTCTATGACAACCTGTTCTGGAATTGGAGCCAATAATATTACTTCGACCTTTCTGCCAAATGCGACCTTGACCTTTGACCTTTTGCAATATTGATAATCTGGTTATATGTACTGTATATATGTGTCAGTGTGTGTAATATTATGATAATACAGCCATGGCTCAGTTGGTAGAGCAGGTCGTCCATTAACCAAAGGGTTGGTGGTTCGATTTCCGCTCTGTTCTAGTCAGTCTGTTGTGTCCTTGGGCAAGGCACTTTACTCTCCTTGCCTCCAGTGTCACTCACACTGGTGTATGAATGAGTATGAATGTTTGGTGGTTGGCGCGAAATGTCTGTCCCAGGGCAACTGTGGATACATATGTAGTTTACCACCACCAGAGGGAGCATGTGAGAGTGAATGAATAATGGGTCAATAATGTAAAGCGCTTTGGGTGCCTTGAAAAGCACTATAGAAATCTAATCCATTATTATGATAATATATCCAGTATTGATTAAGTTATAGCGTGATATGTCTATGTTTGACACAAACAGTGTTACACAAGTTAATTTGGCTACATGTCACCTTTGACCTCCAGAGATCCCAAAAACTAGTGGTCGTAGGTGATAACACCAACTATAAGAATTGTATAAATCTTCATTCTGCATCGTTTGGTACCAAACTGAAAGTTCTGTGAGCCTCTGTTCTGGAGTTATAACCCATAATGTGATGTTGACCTTTTAGTCTTTGACCTTTATTCAAATGGATCGTTACATCTGATGCACATTATCTATATGTATATGTCCATGTAATTCCATGGCGATATCTACAGTATTCATTGAGTTATAGCATGATATGTCTCTGTGGACACACACACACACAGTGATTACAATAATCTCACTAAACCAATATTAGACAAGATTAAAAAAGTATTAAATGACAGAAGTAACTTCTTCCACAGTTCCTGGTTTAACCACAGATAAAGTGTTTTTATAAACTTTACGACCACAATGAACAAATACTTAGACTACTTCCTTGTGAAAATTTGAAGCAAATTGAAGAAACAAACCCATGCTTTTACATATACTTTACTGTAGTTAGTTAGAGCCTAGCCTAGCCTAGCCTAGCAGTGCTATCTCTATTCATTCCATGTATGGGTCTAGTGGTGCTTCATAGTCAGGGGAGGCGGGGCTAAAAGGTTGTCTTTCAAATCCTCTGTATGCAATAGGACGGTACTACAACCAATCAGTGTAATCTTTAGGATGACGTAGTTAGAGCGCCGGAAAGTTGACGGAGGAGTCCGGAGAAAGTTAGGAATGACTAAACAAAATGGTGGATTATGGAGCTGAACGACTGTTGGACGTTTTCTCACATTCTTCACTTATCTGGGATAAAAGTAAATCAACACCTGTTGTTGTTCTTGTTTACACTTGTTTCTCTCCTAATCATCAAAGCGTCTCTTTGTTAGTCCCGCCCTCTGACTCTATACTTCACAGTGATTGGTCGACCAGTTTCAGGGAAATCTAGACAAAAGTTACATTTAGTGAAACTAGGCTACTACGATAGAACATTAGATTTACTGATGCTAGGAGGAGCTAGCGTGGCTAGGCTACTACGATAGAACATTAGATTTACTGATGCTAGGAGGAGCTAGCGTGGCTAGGCTACTACAATAGAACATTCGATTTACTGATGCTAGGAGGAGCTAGTGTGGCTAGGCTACTACGATAGAACATTAGATTTACTGATGCTAGGAGGAGCTAGTGTGGCTAGGCTACTACGATAGAACATTAGATTTACTGATGCTAGGAGGAGCTAGTGTGGCTAGGCTACTACGATAGAACATTAGATTTACTGATGCTAGGAGGAGCTAGCATGGCTAGGCTAATAGAGCTGGGGGTCAATTCAAATTTCAAGAATTGATCCGATTCTGAAGATTAAGAGTCAATTCTTTTCAATTCTGATCTCATCTAATTCAGGTTAGTGTTCTTAAAAAATTAGATTTTTTAAATTATTTAATTTCATGACTGTAGTGGTGTGCAGCCAGGGTTTTTTTTTTCAGGGAAGCCAGAAATAAAGGACCGAGCCTGCAGTACGTGGCCCTATTGTTATTCATTGTTTTTTTCATTTTTCTTACACCCGCTACATTAAACTAGAATTTGACCCCCGTGGCAGTTGCAAAGGCAGACACTCAAAATTCAATTCGGCTGACCCTTCCTCGGCGGCTGGTGCCAGAGGGGGGGGGGGCTGGAGTTAGGCCTCCGGGCTCTGGAGAAACGCCGCGCTTCAATCGCCCGGGCTGTTGTCGCTGGGGCAGGGCCGGAGCGCAACCCTGAAACGCACCGGGCCGTGGTGGTCCTCATCATCGGTCCCTGAGGGAGACGGGCCGTGTGGATCTCACTCGCTCGTCGGGGAAAACCAGGCATGTGGGATGATGGTGGATCAGCGTCGTATCACAGAGTGAACACTTGACATCACTAGTTTTCTACTGTAGACCTCCATGTTGAATCAGTCTGGTAGTTTTTGTGATGTATTATTATTATTATTATTATTATTATTATTATTATTATTATTATTATTATTATTATTATTATTATCCAGAACATTTTATCTGTACAGTATTTGTTATACTGTGATCTGATGTTTTTATTTCATTTCAGTTTGTTTTCAGTTATAAAGGTAACTGTAGTGTTGGAATGTTATTGACCTGTTGATATTTCTAATAAATTGTAGAAACACTGAGGATTTATTTATTCAAGTCAATTCAATCAGACATGTAATCAATATGTTAGTTATAATCAGTATGTTAGTTGTAATCAATATGTTAGTTATAATCATTATGTTAGTTATAATCAATATGTTAGTTAAAATCAATATGTTAGTTATACTAAATATGTTATTATAATCAATATGTTAGTTATAATCAATATGTTCGTTATAATCAATATGTTAGTTATACTAAATATGTTATTATAATCAATATGTTAGTTATAATCAATATGTTAGTTATAATCAATATGTTAGTTATAATCAGTATGTTAGTTATAATCATTATGTTAGTTATAATCAATATGATAGTTATAATCAATATGATAGTTTTAATCAATATGATAGTTATAATCAATATGTTAGTTATAATCAATATGTTAGTTATAATCAGTATGTTAGTTATAATCAATATGTTAGTTATACTAAATATGTTATTATAATCAATATGTTAGTTATAATCAGTATGTTAGTTATAATCATTATGTTAGTTATAATCAATATGATAGTTATAATCAATATGATAGTTTTAATCAATATGATAGTTATAATCAATATGTTAGTTATAATCAGTATGTTAGTTATAATCAATATGTTAGTTATAATCAGTATGTTAGTTATAATCAATATGATAGTTATAATCAATATGATAGTTTTAATCAATATGATAGTTATAATCAATATGTTAGTTATAATCAGTATGTTAGTTATAATCAATATGATAGTTATAATCAATATGTTAGTTATAATCATTATGTTAGTTATAATCAATATGTTAGTTATAATCAGTATGTTAGTTATAATCAATATGATAGTTATAATCAATATGATAGTTATAATCAATATGTTAGTTATAATCATTATGTTGGTTATAATCAATATGATAGTTATAATCAATATGATAGTTATAATCAAAATATTGTATCTCAACTGGAATACTCCTGAAATAAATAGAAAACATGTTTGGACTAAAATTCCTTGTGTTAACGTCTGAATAAAATGTTGAGACTTTATTAATATGACGAAGAAAATTATTTGTGAAAAACTAAAAGTGACTAAAGACTAAGATTGAACTTTGACTAAATGCTAACGCTACGTCCACATGAGTTTGATACGGGTTTAGTTTTGAAACTGTGTCAAAAAGATATGACATAAAAATAGGACTGTTTTAGTAAAAATCTGCGTCAGCATGGAGGCGAAATGTTGCTGAAAACCACGACATGACAACCACCATGAGCGCCGTCAGCCTGTCCCACTGGATACAAGAGAACAATACAAGTAGTGCACATGCACCCACATCCTTTTACTACCAGCACTACACACTGGACACAATAATAACACCGCTAACGCCCAAACATTCACCCATTCACCACTGATACTGTGTTGTTCGTCACTCTTGTTTTCTTGTCGCTGTCTTAAGAGGAGAATGGATGCTACAGGTTTTGTTTTTGGGGTATCCCCTAGACCGGTCCAATTTTGACGAAAGGCCAATCCATTAAGAAAGTACATTGGTTTCATGTGAACTCGTTTCCATGGAGACGGGGTCTAAAATGAACAATGGGGAAGAAAATGAACAATGGGGTGGACCATGTGAAAAACACTGAAGTGTCCCTTTAATGTTTAGAAGATGTGTGAAGCAGAAACTTTCTAAAAAACTAACATGTGTAAAGGTTATGTTAAGTGTAAAGTCAGTTTATTCTAGTCCAGGACCAGTTCCTAAATGACCAGTGCTGCTCCTGCCTTCACTGTTTCTGTCTCTTCTATTTCTGGCTTTGTACTGTTTTGTTTTATGTGGCTGTGGGAGTGCCGCACAAATCTAGAATTCCTCCACTTTCCTGCTGCTGCTCTGAACGTGGACCAAAACTTCCTGCCAAAGCCAGAAAACACCAGAGGGCCAAGACTGTCCTTAAATATAAAGTCTGGAGACACTGGGAGGGAACAAAAAAAGAAAAAGGTTTGGGCTGGGACACTTCCAGGGACTGTTTTTAGGGTTAAAAAAAATGCAAATATTCTGGAAACTAGAGCTGCACGATGTTAGATAAAACTCACACTGCGTTTTTTTAACCCTATGATATACATTACACATGTAGCAGAAGCTAACACTGCTGAACAACTGATGAAAATAGTTTGTTAAGGCGCACAGCTGTTAGCAGTGACAACAACCATTGGTTATTTACATCATTCTAGGTCATTTTACTGAATATTTATGGTCAATTTTTGTTCGTTTTACTGAATCCAGACCAGATAGTATCAGCTGTTTTTTTCCTTCACTTCGTCTGACCTTCTGACCTCAGATGAGATAACACCCATAGGCTCCATGACGTCACGTAAAGACGTCACGTGACATCACGTAAAGACGTCGTATGATGTCGCACCAATGGTATATTTGGTAAATGTATGACCTTTAACCTTAAAGCAGGTTATTGACATATTTAGTTAAATCAGACAATATCTTGTGCTTCATATTTAACATTAGATCTAACATGTGACATTTGGTCGTTGTGCGACGTCACATAACGTCAGAGTGGCGTCATACGTGGTCGAATATTGAAATGGACATATGTGAAAAACAGGAGCCAGGATTTCTGGGAATGTTTTTAAACCCTCTAAGGGATTGTTAATGAGCCATAAAATAAATGGTTAGTGAACACAGAACACTAGTTTATAAAGAAGTTCTGAACATCCAGATCCAAACCTTGGCAGATTTAATGTGTTAGCGTTAGCATTAGCGTTAGCGTTAGCACAGACTGGTGCTGCTTCACTGAGGTCTGAACTCTACCACTGATCTAGTTGTTTATTTTATTGATCACTGGTTGTTTTTGTTCATTTTGTTGATGTTTTTGTTAATTTTTCTACTTTATATTTTACCATTTTTTTCACTTTTCTTTCATTTTTTGTCTAACTTTGTTCACGTCACTTATTTTTGTGTTAGTTTATTATTACATTTTTGTTTATTGATCACTTTGGTTGTTGTAAACAGAACACAGAACACTAGTTTACAAATAAGTTAGGAACATCCAGATCCAAACCTTGGCAGACTTGCGGAGGTCTGCGCTCTGAGTGATCTGGTTTATAAGAGTCGTCTAATTGAAACAAATGAACAAATGTTGTCTACGCACCGTCATCCCCAACAATCTGCCACTTCCTTCCATGGTTCATTACATTGTCCCTGGAGGATTCTAAAGATATGTCATGAAGTCAATGACCGCTGGACACCGCAATTATTATTTTCTCATCCACCATGATTGTGGAGTGGGTAATATGCAAATAATATATTGTGGACTCCGCCCCCTGCGCACTATTGGATACTCGCCTGTATCCAATAGTATGCTCGCAGTCCACGGATTAATTTGCATAAAGTTGGGCTCTGCTCAACTTTATTGACGTGCTGCAACGGCTACTCTTGCCGCTCCAAGACGCGTACCCACAATGCTTTGCGGGAGCAGAATTCACTAGCCTAGAATCTAGTCTGTCCCCAGTGGCCGCAAATGGTATTTGCTACGGGGAGACAGACTAGACAGCCTTGGATCTGAAAATCCAAAATGGACCGGACCAATCAAATCGCGAGGGGCGGGATTGGAGCCCACCCTGCCTCATGATGACACAAATACGACACGTAATGTTGTAGTCACAGAGACGTAGCAGCTAGCACACCAAAGAGAAGAAGAAGGCGTAGCTGCTAGCTAGCACACATTGCCGTAACACCAGTTGCTAGCTGCTAGACAACATGGCTCATCACCAGGAACAACCTTTCGAGCTGGCTTTGGCAGCAACGCTAGGTGATTTAAAATGACAGTTTTCCCTGCGAGAGGAGCAGAAAACGTCACTTAAGCTGTTTTTGGAAAAAAGGGACGTTGTCGGAGTTTTGCCCACCGGGTATGGCAAAAGTTTGATTTATCAGCTGGCTCCGCTAGTGGGACGACGCATAGGTCTGCACAACCCGCTGGTGATCGTTGTGTCACCCCTTTTAGCCCTAATGGATGACCAGTTGCAAGAGGCCGAAAAACTGGGAATACGAGCAGCACAACTCGGCAAAGGCGACCCGGAGGAGATCCGAAGCGGCCGGTGCCAAATAGTGTACGGGAGTCCGGAATCCTGGCTGAACCGGGAATGGTTAGACCTGCTCCATGTTCATCGCTCTGATTGGTTGGCTCTGACTGGTTACCCATCCAATAGCGTGGCGTTGTGTAAAGAGAAAACTTGACAGACAGCGGTTATCCCGCCCACAAATTCGCCTAGACTTTCTAGACTGCCTCCGTAGCAAATGCAGTTTGCGGCCACTGGGGACAGTCTAGATCCTAGGCTAGGAATTCACTTCTCATATAGACATGAATAGTAATGGTGCAGTGCGGAGTTCGAAAAAATCATGATTTTCACTTAAATATAGAAGATAATTCTGTCAAAAATGATGATACGTTACTTAAGAACAGTTCAAAATAGAGAAAAATGAATTTGTAAATGTACAGAAAAGCAGCGGGTGTTAAAATTGGAAGATTCATGGTAAAGCTGTAATTTGTCAAATGATCTGTAAGTTATTTTTTACAGAAGTTTAAGACATGTTGGACTTTAGAACAACTAGACACTGTCATTGATTTAGATCAATGACAGTGAATGGAGATAGTTGATGAATCAATAAAAAAAGGTTCATCAAATAATAAATGACATGTAAAAGTCAGCTTAAAATTAAGTTAAAAAAAATGCTAAAGTATATTTATAGTGTTAAAAATACACCAATTTTTTTTTTTAAAAAGTTGTTAAAAAAATATATAGATGTTAAAATTTGTTTATAAAAAAGGTGAAAACTTTTTTTTTACACACATACTGACCCTAACCCTTTTTATTTACATCTGTGTGTGATTTTTAAAAACTGTTTTAATACATCTTAACATTTTATCTTTTTACAACTTTTGTTATTTTTGACATTTTTCCACATATTTTAAAATGTTTTGTGTATTTTTTTTAACCTTTTTTGTAAAAAAAAAAAACATTTTAACATCTGTGTGTGATTTTAACAACTATTTTTATACAACTTAATATTTTGTGTGTTTTAAGATATTTAAATATTTTGTGTTTTTAACATGTTTTCACCTTTGTATATTTTTTTTACTTTTTCACCCAATTTTTTGTGCATTTTAACCTTTTTTTAAAAACACATTTTAACACCTGTGTATGATGTTTAGCGTCACTTTTAAGCAATCTTTACACGTTTGTGTTTTTAACATCTTTTTAAAAACATTTTTGCACCTTTTGTTGTTTTTGTCATTTTTAAATGCATCTGAAAAAACAGTTACATTCTTTAACATAATGGTGGTGGTTTCAAGTGGTTTTTACATCGTAATATATTTGTGTATTTTTAACATCTTTGCACCTTTTTTGTTTTTTCCCATATTTCAACAGTTTTCGTGTATTTTGACTTTTTAATAAAAAAAAAACACACACATTTTAACATCTGTGTGTTTTTTAAAAGATCATAACAGTTTGTGTGTTTTTAGCATCTACTCACCTTTGTATGTTTTTGACTTTTTTTCCCATATTTTAACATTTTTTCATGTATTTCTGGCTCTTTTTTCTTTTAAACACATGTGAACATGTGTGTGTATGTGTGTGTGTGTTATTTAAGGTGTGTGTTTTTGGGAGTGACAGTCAGGCTGAGCAGGTAGCGTCTGTGTTCACGGCTCAGGGCGTCTGATGTGAAGCTAATGGCTAACAGCAGTTACAGTATTACTGCACATGGCCTCAGGGAACGCATACCTGAGCAGAAAAAACAGGCTGGAACACACACCGCCCCTGCACACGCCAAGGCAGCACCATTACACACACACACACACACACGTTTACACACCTCATGAGGACCAAGTTTGTAATCAAGTAGCCACTGGGTAGTGAGTGTAAGCACATTTTTTAATAAAAAATAAAATTGAAGATAGTAATAAAATTGAAAATTAAATTAAAATAAATGAATCAAAAATAATACCATATTTTCCATGCTATAATGCGCATTCTCAATGAATGGTTTATTTTTGAAGTTTTTAATATTTAAGGTGCACTGGACTATAAGGTGATTAAGTGAAGTCAAAACCATGAGATAAAGTAAAAAATTATAAACTAGAAAGTAAAAATCATGAAATAAAAAACCTAAATTCCCAGTCACTATCACAACCAGACTAAACTCATATATAAGGCACATTCTCGTTTTTGGAGGAAATTAAAGTCTTTTAAGTGTCAGAAGATACGGTAATAATTTAAAAAAAATAAAATAAAAGTGAGGGGGGAAAAAATAAATACTTGTTTTTTTAACTAAACACACCTTCAAACACATGTTTGATTTTACACCTGTTTCCCTCATGCTTTATGGAAAAAATAAATTAATATATTTATAGGGCCACATCATTTCTATTTTACTAGTGGGGACCTGAATTTTGGTCCCCATAGTGTCAGAGATCCCACGGTGTGACTGTGTAAACATATCAATGTCCCCATAAAGATAGGAATATACAAACACACACACATACACACTGCGTTACTGTGGCCTGAAGTCACTCAGGAGGGAAAACACACCCTCCACACACACACACACACACACACACACACTTCAGTGACTCAGTAAAGGCAATAGTCATGTTGCTATGGAAACCTTAATTGTAACAGCAGCAGTTTTTCAGTCTAACAGTCGTACACGTACGTGGTGTGAGTCCTTCAGGAAGTCGTCTGTCAGCTGATGTCGTCATGGTTACATGTTCTACAGCTGCACAGTTTATACTGTCTGAGCATCGACGCCGCAATAGTCACATGACAGGTCCTGTAATTAATTTAATTCATTTTTTCATTGTATTCATTTATGTTAATTTATTACTTATTGTTTTTATTTATTTGTCTTTTATTTAATTTATTTATTTATTAGGTTTTATTAAATTATATTTTATTTATTATTTTAATTATTTTTTAAATCTTTTAATTCATTTTACTTATTTATTCATACTGTTTCAGTTATTTATTTAAGGAATATTTTGTATTAAATTTTTAAAATGTGTTTATTTTTATTGTAATTTTTATTTATTTATTCATTATATTTTATTAAATTATATTTATTTATTAATTAAATTTTTTTATTTATCTATTTTTTTTTATAAATTTTATTTTTTTCTTTATTCATTTATTTATTTACATTTTTCAGTTATTTAATTAAGGAATGTTTTTATTTAATTTTATTTATTCATTTAATTGTTTATTTATATTTTTGAGTTATTTATTAAAAAAATATTTAATTATTTATTCTATTTTATAAAATTCTATTTTTTATTTTTATTTTGCCTATTTGTTACTTTATTTATTTATTTTTCATGTTTTAATACATTTTCTTTCTTGATTTATTCATTTATATTTTTTCAGTTATTTATTTAAGAAATAGTTTTATTTATTTACATTTTTATTTATTTATTATTATCTTTGGATGCCGAAACGCGTTGTGGTCTTTTACAGGTTTTTGTAACCAAGCAAATATAATTAAGGCTTTTTCATTTTTCACATATAACAGAGTGCCTTAGAATTTTCTCTTTTTTGTCTTACTCTTAGTTTTGCCGTTCGAAGAGCACCTCTGATTATTACTTATCGTGAGTCCAGGTAACGCTCCTGAAGCTAACTTTTTTGGATATTTGTTTATTTATATTTTTTAAATGTATTTTATTTATTTATATTTTTTAAATGTATTTTATTTATTTCATATATTTCAGGTATTTTAGAAATAGTTTCATTTAATTGCATTTTTTGTTTATTTATTTCTTTTTAATTATTAATAGTATTTAATTATTTCAGCTGCAGAAGTATGACAGTCAAACGTATGTTCAGTGTCGACCACAAATCTGTGTGAGTGTTAGCATTAGCGTTAGCAGCTGTTATTTACTACTGAGCAGTTTTTCACATCGCAATATATATCGCGGGGTTAAAACCAAAAAAAACTGCAATGTCAGTTGCTTCTTATCACGTGCAGCCCTGGTCGAATTTTATTTTATTATTATTATTTTAGGTACTTTTTTATGCACAACTTGTATTTGGTGTCATTTAGAGGGTGACTGTTACAGTGAGTATTAGTGATGCTTTCACCCAAACATTAGACCTTGACCACAGACCAGCACCAGGTCTATTGAGTCCACTGTGATCACAAGGGCACGAAATATGCCAGGGACACGGTCGCTAGGGACGACTCACACACTCGGGGAGGTCGAAAGTTTTCATATGAGGTCAAGTTCGGGGGGGGGTGTGTGTCAGAAAACCACCATGTTGTTCCTGCTCTGTTTCTTTTCAACTTTGAGCTCTAATTTGACTCCCTGAACATTGCACAAAAACTCACCAAATGTTGCGCACACTTCAGAAGTGTGAAAAACTGCCAGTACTTTAGTAAAAGTCAGTAAAGAAATGTGTCTACAGCGCCCCCTAGAAAAGGCTAATAGTTTGTATTAGGCCAGATCACACCTCAGTGAAGTTAGAGCTTTGAAAATCGGAACACATGTTCATCATATGATGACAAACAAAAAACTTACGATGGCCACGCACATAAACCAACAGGAAGTCCGCCATCTTGGATTGAAAATTTTTAAATGCTGAGTCATCATTTTCGCTGCCTTCGTAATTTAACAAACTCCTCTTCGACCGTTGGGCCCATGAGCTCAAAATCGGTGAACACGATCTAGACAAGTGACACATCAAAAGCTAGCCAAATATTTGGGAAAAGTTGCATCGTTTTTGTGCTACAATGTCACAAATTTAGTGACGTTTTTGGGAAAAATTCCCACTGCGAACACTGATTTGGCTGAACTTTGACTCAGGCGTCTATCTCCCCTTGTTACACCACTTTATCGACCGACATTGTTTTTGCTCTATAGCGCCCCCTACAAATTTATACAAAAGTGTGCGTTGTAGGCAGAATATCGCATCCTGCCAGAGTACGATGTTGTCTCGCTGTCGGCTGTTGTCAGCACTCGCAGTTTTAATTATTATTATTATTATTGTCCTCGTCAGCGGGTGGTGTGGGATCCCAGGTTTGTCTGTAAATGAAAGGTTTGTAAGAGTGGATGTAAGGATGGATGAACAGATGAATAGTTAAAAGAGTGGATGGATGAGCGGCTGGTGCCTGTGAACCTGCACAGACATGTAGGGTGGTAACATACAAAGCATAAAGAGGAGAGGGGAAAAATGCTTAGGCTTCTGAAACTTATCCAGACAAGTAGATGTGTTCAGCTGATGAAAGAAAAGGAACAAATGGGACGTTCTAAGTCAGTACGTTTACCCACACTGACACAAAATTCCAATTATTACATTAAATCAAAGGTTTAAAAGTCATGTCGGACTGTAATGGAATCTAAGTGAAGTTTTAGAAGTGGGACTAACCAAGTCAGATAACACTGATTTACCTTTTTTTAAAGAAAGTAAGTATCTGCTTCAGACATTAAATGTGTTAAATGTTAAATACTTTAATAAGATGTCATGGATGAAATAATATTTAAGCAGGAAAATCATAAAAGTTTCAAAAGTGTCTAAAATAAATCTTTTAAAAGTGAATTAGTGTGTAGATCATGTGTTTGATCAGGTCATAGTTACTGAATATGGACAGAAAATGTATTTTATCAACATGTTACAGCAGATACTACATGTGATGTTAGGGTTAGGGTTAGCCTACCCTAACCCTAACCCTAACCCTATCCACATGTTACAGCAGATACTACATGTGATGTTTGACTTTATTTTTGTCATAATTACGAAGCAGAAGCTCGACCCAATCAACCATAGGAATCAACAAACTAATGCCAACAGCAGAATATGTGCAACATCTACGACAAATATGTGTGAAATTAACATGGAATATGTGCGCCACCACCATAAGATCAGGAGCATGTGCAGAATGAAAGGAATAATGTTAGAGAAATGATCAAATTCAGAATTAAGAGTGGAATAAACTAATGACTTTATTCAGAATTAAGCTTCATTGAGAATAGACTGGAATTAGGTGTTTACATGGTTCATCTGAAAGAGGAATGAACCTTTATTCTGGATTAAATAGGAATAAAATGTGTTATGTAATCAGGCTAACTGTCTATTGTTCTTTTTTGGTTTGTTCCAAATAAATGGAATTAGTTTTTATTATTTCATCCTTTTGCGTGTTATTCCAGGTCATTTGATCATGTGTGAATGTACGCACACATCTTTAGTTGACGTATATCTGTAACCACTGACCCTAACCTCTAATTACATGTCATTTTAACGCAGTGCGAACATACACCTGTAAATCTTCTAATGTGTAAAAACAACATAACCATTAAAAGTCAAGTGTTATTTGTGCACTACTTCATAATACCACGTCTGTGTGACATGTTATTACTGCTTTGGTTCATTCATTATTTTCATATGTTGATATATTTCTTCATTCACTTTTGCTTTTCCATTTAAATGTAGTTAAGTGTTACACTCATACATTTATAAGAGTTTGCTAGTTTTAGATGTTTTTTTTTTCCTGGTTTCACTATTATTAATAGAAAAAGCTTAATTTAAAGGTGAAATATGATGAAAACGTTTAGAAAAACCAGTCTTTATCAAAATGTTCCACCATGATCTACTAAGATAGAAGGCAAACAAAGATCATTTTATTCATTGTGGGGGTTTTATTTAGATTTTTAAATTGTGGGTTTATATTTATTTAAGTCAACTAAATATTTTTTTTTCAGTCCTAGTTGTAGTTTTTAGTCACAGACACTTGCTGTGATCATATATTTGATATAAAGCCTGTAACCATTAAAAACACATGTATATTTTTTTAATATTTTAATTCATTTTACTTATTTATTCATACTGTTTCAGTTATTTATTTAAGGAATATTTTGTATTACATTTTTTAAAATGTGTTTATTTATGTATATTTTTTCAGTTCCTCATTTAAGAAATATTTTTATTGACATTTTTATTTATTAATTCATTATATTTTATTAAATTATATTTATTTATTAAATTTTTTTTATTTCTCTTTTTTTTAATAAATTTTATTTATTTCTTTATTCATTTTTTTAGTTATTTAATTAAGGAATGTTTTTATTTAATTTTATTTATTCATTTAATTGTTTATTTATATTTTTGAGTTATTTATTAAAAAAATATTTAATTATTTATTCTATTTTATTAAATTCTATTTTTTATTTTTATTTTGCCTATTTGTTACTTTATTTGTTTATTTTTCATGTTTTAATACATTTTCTTTCTTGATTTATTCATTTATATTTTTTCAGTTATTTAGTTAAGAAATAGTTTTATTTATTTACATTTTGATTTATTTATTAAGTAGATTTTATTAAGTTATATTTATTATTATCTTTGGATGCCGAAACGCGTTGTGGTCTTTAATAGGTTTTTGTAACCAAGCAAATATAATTAAGGCTTTTTAATTTTTCACATATAACAGAGTGCCTTAGAATTTACTCTTTTTTGTCTTACTCTTAGTTTTGCCGTTCGAAGAGCACCTCTGATTATTACTTATCATGAGTCCAGGTAACGCTCCTGAAGCTAACTTTTTTAGATATTTGTTTATTTATATTTAATTACATACATTTATAAGAGTTTGCTAGTTTTAAATTGTGGGTTTATATTTATTTAAGTCAACTAAATATATTTTTTTCAGTCCTAGTTGTAGTTTTTAGTCACAGACACTTGCTGTGATCATATATTTGATATAAATACATCCATTAAAAACACATGTATATGAACTGTAATAACAGCCCTGTTGTGTTTGTGAAGGCTTTTGTTGTGTTTTAGATCCATGCTAATAAATGTTTCCTCTGTCTTTAGAAGATGCTAAAAAAAGGTCATTATGAGATAAAAGACAAAAAGTCTTAGTTAGACTTTGTTTACCATAATAAGCCTTTTAACTTGACGATGACACAACTGCACTTTCCTGTGACACCCCTTTAACATACAGCTGTACTGAACTGGTACTGTATGTGGTACTGGAAAACTAAATATCTGGAACTGGAAGCTTGGTTAAGTTGACACACACACCACACTGTTAAAAAAAAAAAAGGATTCTGTAGCTCTCACCAAAGAACTCCTGTCGGTTCTCCGCAGTCTCTCTTCCAGGCCCGACTCCTTGATCTTCCTGGGATTTGATTGGTCCTGCAGGTGAGGCTGAGCCCAGTGTCACTGTGTTTGGTTTGGGAAGCGTGGTCAGGCCCAGAAAGTGCTCCTTCAGCATCAGACCTTCCAAGAGCCCCTCCCCTTCCAGAGCTGCATCTCTCAACAGCAGCCGAGTCAACTCTTCTTGGTACCGGGTCCCAGGCTGGTCTGAGTAGCGGGTTTTCTCCCCCATCAAACCCCCTTCTTTGCTTCTCACTCCTACCTGCTGTTCCTCCCACCAATCAGTGCCGGTCTGGTAACACACAGCAGCCGGACTTC
Organism: Siphamia tubifer; assembly: GCA_020466265.1. Taxonomy (NCBI): domain Eukaryota; kingdom Metazoa; phylum Chordata; class Actinopteri; order Kurtiformes; family Apogonidae; genus Siphamia; species Siphamia tubifer. The sequence continues at coordinate 1,243,614 of CM035800.1, read as the reverse complement.
CAACTGCAGGTGGGTAGGAGTGTCTAGCGTCATGGGCGTTTGGAGGAACCCCTGCCTCCAGGTAGTGAGTCCAGGCCTCCACAGGGGTCACCCCAGCCCTGCCTTGAACTCCATACCCGGCTGCGGAACCCCCCGTCTGCAAGGATGGGGACTGCTGCTGTGGAGGGAGGCCACCTGAGGCTGAATATCGGGAGTCGTAGCCCAGGCTGATGCCACTTGTTCGGTTGCTGCTGCAGCGGCTTCCCATGGGACTCCCTCCTCCCCCACCGCTGGCTGTACTGGAGGCAAAACTGGACCTGGGACTGACCAGGACTGACTCTTGTAGACTGAATGAAGAGCATGGACTCAATGTTGGTCCTGGGGGATAGAAGAGACCCCCTCCTACACCTCCTCCAGTCACATCAGATGGTCTTTGTGGTGGGTGAGACAGGGATGCAGGCCTGGTGCCCTCCCATAGTTCACTGCCGGTGCTCAAGCGTTTGTAGAACAAACTTTCCTGAAGCGAGAATCGCTTGTGACGCTCTGGCTCAGTGAGGTAGCTGGCCTCAGCCAGACCACCTCCACCCATCCTGGGTGCAGATCCATAACCTGTGGCAGCAGGGTATGGAGGTGGGACAGAGAGAGGGGGTGGCTGGGAGAGGAGCTGCTGCCGCCTCACCAGCTGCTGGAGCTCCAGGGAATAGCGCCGCTGATTGAGGGATGCCTTAGATCCAAATGCACCCATGGGGTCGCACTCAGGACCCAGACCAGACTCACGTCTCAGGTGGGAATCGACACCTTCACCCAGGTAACAGGAAGCTCGCTGCTGGGGTGAACGACGCCTCACCTGGGCCAAGATGGAAGGGTGAAGGGACTGCTCGCCATCTGAAGGTATGGCACCTACTGTGGCGGAAGTTGGTTGTGAGTTAAGAAGCTGAGTGGGAGGCATGCCCATCCCTCCTCCTCCTCCTCCTGCTGCTGCTGCTCCTGTGCCACTACCTCCTACACATCCTCCTCCTCCTCTCCCACTCACTGGAACACATGCATCGCTTGTGGTTGCAGAGGCAAGAGAGAACTGGCCAGGTCTTGAGGGTGAGGCAGCTGCTGAGCTGGGAGCTGGTGGCAGACCGCTGCCCCCACCGCTGCCTCCAGAGATGCCACTGTTGGCGTTGCTGTTATTAGAGTTGCTGGCAGAGTCATGCTTTTTCTTTGAACTGTTGAATTTCACACTGCCTGAGTCTGTTAGCTTTAACTTTTCCAATAACTTGCTGATGGGCCTGTCCATGATGATACCGTTTTTTTTGTTGTTGTTTTTTTTATTTCCTCTTACGAGAGTCAAGTCTTCCAGCTCAAATAAGATAATTTCTAAATTACAGTGTGCTTTGATACAGCAGAATAAAGCAACTAGAACTAGCTACCGTTTCAAAAGGGTTAACTTCCAAATTCAGTTGGAAGCACTTTAAAAAAAACTGGCCTTGAAACTAAAAAGAACACATTCAATAAATTCACAATAAATATAACACATAAGATAAATAAGACTTTTAAGACATCATAGGGTGGTTACATGACTTAAGTCCACTGAGTCATCTGGTTGGCCTCATGTGGAAAACCCACGGGCGCAGGTAGATGGTGGTGAGGAAAGATCCATTGGCTTTTTAGACAATAGTTCAAGTCAGTCCATTCAAGCAGTGGTTGAGACGTACATCCAGGCCACTTCTACGTGACCTATGGTCGTGGAGGGCCTCTTTTGTGGACCCTCATGTGGTTCCACATCTGCATGTTCGGATAGTTTCAGGTCTGGTTCAGATGTTGGAACTTGGTTACTTTGATGGGTTGATAGGCCGGTGTCCGGAGCGGCTTTTTGGGTGGTGGTGGTGTGGGGGGGGGGGGTCTCTCCGTTCCAATGTTCTTTTTTAAAAAACACAATGCGGAGAGGTTCAACAGGACTTCATGTGGGTCCAGTGTAGACAGGAAAATAAATCCTTTGGAGCTCAGATGGTCGACTCACCCGACGTCTGTGGTTCATCTCAGGACCAAGTGTTGGTGGTAAAAACTTAAAAAGACATGTTTGAGTTCACAAGAGACCCAAAAAACTCACAAATACACCGTTCGTCCGTACGTCCACCCGCCTGTGTTCGACTGCTTTTATCATTCCCGTTTTCTAACACAAATCCAACCCGGGATTCGGTCAAACAGCAGCAGAGAAGTTTGTCCAGACTTGAATAAAGAGGTTGAACCGGAGCTCCGTTACAGCCGCATCCCCCCGGACCGCTACGGAACAAACCAGCCGCTCCAGAGACTCAAAATCCCTCCCCGTGTGCCTTGCACGGTCGACAACTTTGTTTCTTTCTTTCTTCCCCCTAAATAATTACTTACCTCCCCCTCTTTTCACAGAACCGTTAAGCTAGCTACAGTGAACGGGACGACTTCCGGTTCAACGTTTTTCAAAATGGCGCTCCTCATTCATGACTTATTACGTTAAAATAAAGTAAAATACAAGGGTGAAATAAAATACAACTTTACACTTTTCCGTTTGAAATGGTACAATAACTATTCTAAAAACAATATGATAACATAGAAATACTTTTTACAACTCAAAGTTCTGCTTTCAAAACATTAACAATATGTTTATAACCGAAGTCCAAAACTACTTTCATACATTTCTTTCTTTTTTTAAATGAGTGAAATTACAATATTAAGCTGAACTAAACTAAAGTAACTGCATTAAAATGAACGAAAAATAAACTATGCAATTTATTGAATTCTAATTATTTCTGGGGACTTATTCTATAAGCCTATTATTAGCTCATTATTTATCCAAAATTATAATTTATTATCTGATAATCCATCGTAATTATTATGATAATTAGAATGAAGATATTATAATAGAAGAAGAAGAGTAGTGACAACAATAATATTAGCTGACTGATTATGTTTTTTATTAGAGATTTCCCTCCTATTATTTTGGGGGTATTTATCTTATCTTGTATATAGGCCTATATAGTGTCTGCCTCCTGAGCCACTTGTATCAAAATGTGTTAGTGATAAATCTGGAATGACAACAAAAATTATTTTGATGTCAATAATAATATAAGTAATAATTCTTGAATAGCTACACGTTGCTACTGTAATTTGGAAGTTTCATTCGTTACTTTATTTTTTTTTTTACAAAATGAATACATATACGTACAAATTGGTTCCTGAACAAGTATTCAGAGAATGTCTAATCCTGTCCCTATTTTGTGCCAATCTACAAATTCTATGACAACCTGTTCTTGAATTAGAGCCAATAATGTGATTTTGACCTTTCTGTTAAATGTGACCTTGAACTTTGACCTTTTGCAATATTTATAATTTGGTTATATGTATATATATATGCATCAGTGTGTGTAATATTATGATCATATATCCAGTATTGATTAAATTATAGAGTGATATGTCTATGTTTGGCACACACAAACTGTTACGCTAGTTAATTTGGCCACATGTCACCTTTGACCTCCAGAGATCTGAAAAACTATTGGTCGTAGGTGATAACACCAATTATGAGAATCATAGAAATCTTCATTCCACATCATTTGGTACTAATCTGAAAGTTCTGCGACCCTCCGTTTTGAGTTATAACCCAACAGTTGGACATGGGTCCCAGGTGCCGCCCACGTCAGCCCATTGCTCCTTACAGGTGTCCCAATGGCACCAAGGATGGGTTCAATGCACATTTGGTTGAACAGCGTCTAATGACAAATACAGTACTTTTTGTTTAAAAAACCTTTTATCTCCTGATTTTAACTTTTTAATCTCCTAATTAAAATTTTTTTATCTAATAATTTTGTCTTTTCATCTGCTAATTTGGACTTTTTATTTTGATAATGTGATTTTGACCTTTTCGTTAATTGTGACAATAAACACAGTGTTACACAAGTTAATTTGGCCACATGTGACTTTTGATCTCCAGAGAGCTCAAAAACTATTGGTCATAGATGATAACACCAATTGTATAAATATTCATTCTGCATCATTTGGTACCAATCTGAAAGTTCTGTGATCCTCTGTTCTGGAGTTATAATCCATCATCGGATTTTGAACTTTTAGTTTAATTGTGACCTTCACCTTTGACCTTTACTCAATCTGATCATTGCATCTGATGTGAATTAGCTATATGTATATGCCCATGTAATTTCATGGTGATATAGCATGTTATAGCATGATATGTCTCTGTGGACATAAAAAATAAAATTAAAATAATAGTTATAAACTTTTAAATGTCATTACATTCTTAAAAATTCAAAAGTAAAAATGAATGAATAAATACAATAATCATAATTGTAATAATACAAATAAAATGAATCAATAATTAGAAGAAAATCAAATTATTTAAACCTAAAAAATACATAAAAATTACTGAATATATACAAAAACAATAATTTGAAAATAAATAAATACAAAATAATTAATAAATTATATGTTTTAAAAAGAATACATAAAAATTGATTCGTTTTTAAAGTAAACACATCTTCAAACCTTTAAAAAAATAAAGGTTTCACTTTATATCTGTTTCGTGCTTTATGGGGACTTCCTGAAAAAAACAAATTCGTGTATTTATGGGGCCACATCATTTCTATTTTACTAGTGGGGACATTTATATCTTTGTGTGGTCGTCCGCTGTATTTGTTGTCATGGTGCTTTTATTTTGTAAGGGCACTTCCGCCGCTCCCCGCCGTGCCTCAGTGTGAGCTTCGCGGCCTCCCTGTGCTTCTTTATCAGTCAGCCGCGGCTCGTTTGCGCCGGCGGCCGGAACACCTTTCCTCCAACCATGGCTGTTTCGTCATTCATACGCAAAACCGTATGAGTGTCCGTTCACACTGCGCCAAAAACAGTCACACTGCGCCAAAAACAGTCCTGTTAGCGGAAATTAATGATGGGAAAAGTAAAGTGGTTCCACGGACAGAAAAAAAATCTATATTAAGACCAGGACAGAGAAGGAAAATAGTAAGAGTTAAGGTTCAGAGGTCACATAGTAGATGTATTCATTCTGCAGTAGAAACACAGACACACTTACAAGTACTGATTCAACTACTTTACTGAAATAAAACTTTTTAAAAAGTACTACTTCTCAATTGTAAAAAGTACAAAAGTAAAACTGTATTTTTTCCATGGATGAAATAATACTTATTTAACCAGGAAAAATTATAAAAGTTTCTAAAGTAGGTAATGATTGAGACTTTTTATCTCAAAATTTCACCTCTTTTTCTCATAACTATGCATTTGTTATCTTATATTTACACATTTATATATCATAATTTTGACTTTTTATCATACAATTATGCTTTACAAAATAATGGAAGTTGGCTATGAACAATATGGGAAAAGAAGAAGAGAAAAATAAATTAATTATGGATTTAAACGGGAAAAAAAATCTCATTCATGTTTTTTTTTAAGCTCCAGAGGAAGTCACGATGAACTATTTCCATCGTACTTCATCCGTCGTCATCATTCACAATTCCCTAAAATCTCTTCTTCTCCCTCAATTCTCAATGGATTTCAATTCTGATTTTATGATCTGTTGAATGACTCCCTCTTGTTGATAGTAAGACATCACAGGTGTGAGGACCTGATGAGTGCAGGGACATTGGAACTATCGTTTATCTCATAATGATCATTCTTTAAAAGTGAGTTAGTGTGGAGATAATGTGTTTGATCAAGTCAAAGTTACTCAGTTTAATGGATATGGACAAGAAATTTAGAAAAAAATATAGAGGAAAAAATCATAATTGAGAAAAAAGGTCATCATTATAAAATGAAAACAAAAACATAATTATGAGATAAAGATAATAAATGTATAATTATGAGGAAACTGTAAAAATTCCAAGTTAAAATTTCTGAATTATGATTGTTTGATCAGGTCACAGTTTACTGGGTATGGACAGAAAGTTTAGGAAAAATGGGGGAGGGGGGGCACAATTTACAAAAGAAGTTATCATTATTAGGTTAAAAAAAGAACATGAGATTGTGAGATAGTCATAAATATGATATATGAGATAATAAATACATTATTATGAGAAAAAGAGTCAAAATTAAAAATAAATAAAACACAATATATATATATATATATATATATATATATATATATATATATATATATATATATAAAATGTTCCTCTCGCCCCACCTGGGCGGTGTCTCCTTCAGACTCGGGTCCTCTACCAGAGGCCCCTCCCACCTGAGGGTTCTGTGCAGGATCTTAGCTGTTCCTAACAATGTTCTCTTTTGGACACAGATCTCTGATGTTGTTCCTGGTATCTGCTGGAGACATTGTCCCAGCTTGGGGGTCACTGCCCCTAGTGCCCCCATCACTACTGGTATCACTGTTGCCTTCACACTCCACATTTTCTCTAACTCCTCTTTCAGCCCTTGGTATTTCTCTTCTCTTCTCATGTTCTTTCTTTCTCATGTTGCTATCACTGGGGACTGCTACATCTATCACCACCACTGTCTTCTCATGTTTATCCACCACCACTATGTCAGGCTGATTGGCCATCACCATCTTGTCAGTCTGGATCTGGAAGTCCCACAGGATCTTGGCCTGTTTGTTCTCTGTCACCTTTGGGGGGTTCTCCCATCTTGACCCTTGACCTCCAGTCCATACTCTTTACAGATGTTCCTGTACAGTATGTCCTCTACCTGGTTATGTCTCTCCATGTATGTCTTACCTGCCACCATCTTACACCTGCTGTGATGTGCTGGACTGTTTCAGGGGCTTCTCTACACAGCCTACACCTGGGGTCCTGTCTGATGTGGTAGACCCCGGCCTCTATTGCTCTGGTGTTCAGGGCTTGTTCTTGTGCAGCCATGAGTAGTGTCTCTGTGCTGTCCTTTAGTCCAGCCTTTTCCAGACACTGGTATGTCTTTTCCATATCAGCCACTTCCTCAATTTGTCGATGGTACACGCCATGCAAGGGTTTGTCCCTCCATGATAGCCCCTCTGGTTCCTCGACCTTATTGGGCTTTTGTTGCCTGAGGCATTCACTTAGCAGTTGGTCATTGGGGGCCATTTTCTTGATGTATTCCTGGAGGTTCGCCGTTTCCTCCTGGACAGTAGTTCTGACACTTATAGTCCTCTGCCCCCTTCCTTTCGCTTAGTGTACAGCCTCAGGACACTGGACTTGGGGTGAAACCCTCCATGCATGGTAAGGAGTTTCCTTGTCTTGGGCGGCTGTGGTTCAGTTGGTAGAGTGGGTCGCCCAATGACCGAGAGGTTGGCGGTTCGCGTCCCAGCTCTGGCTGTACACATGTCGAAGTGTCCTTGGGGAAAACACTGAACCCTGACTTAGGCCCCCAGTAAGACTGACAGAACCTTAGAAACCTACTGGTGTATGAGTGTGTGTGTGAATGGGTGAATGTGAGGCTAATGTAAAGTGCTTTGAGTGCCATGAACATGGAAAAGAACTATATAAGCGCAGTCCATTTACCATTTCCCATATCAGTGGCTTGTATCTCTTCCAGTGGCCAGGATATTATCCCAGCTGGGTATCTGATTACTGGCAGGGCATAGGTGTTAATGGCCTGGATCTTATTTTTGCCGTTCAGCTGACTTTTCAGGACCTGTCTTACCCTCTGTAGGTATTTGGCTGTGGCTGACTTCCGAGCTGCCTCCTCATGATTACCATTTGTCTGTGGGATCCCTAGGTATTTGTAACTTTCCTGCACATCTGTGATATTCCCTTCAGGTAGGTCAACCCCTTCAGTTGTGATCACCTTTCCTCTTCTAGATATCATCCACCCACATTGATCTAGTCCGAATGACATCCCAATGTCTTTGCTGTAGATCCGGGTGAGGTGAATTAGGGAATCAATGTCACGCTCATTCTTGGCATACAGCTTGATGTCATCCATGTAGAGGAGGTGGTTGATGGATGTTCCACTTCGGAACTGGTATCCGAAGCCACTCTTTGAGATGATTTGGCTGAGGGGGTTTAGGCCTATGCAGAACAGCAGGGGGGACAGAGCATCTCCTTGGTAAATGCCGCATCTGATGCTCACTTGTGCAATTGGCTTTGAGTTGGCCTCCAGAGTTGTCTTCCACAGCCTCATTGAGTTCTGGATGAACTCTCTTAGTGTCCTGTTGATGTTATACAGTTTTAAGCATTCCAGTATCCATGTATGTGGCATTGAGTCATAGGCTTTCTTGTAATCAATCCAGGCAGTGCACAGGTTGGTGTTCCTCGTCTTGCAATTGCCCTGTCAACCAGTAGCTGGTGTTTGGCTCCCCTGGTGTTGTTGCCTATTCCTTTCTGTGCTCTGCTCATGTATTGCTCCATGTGCCTACTCATCTTAGTTGCTATGATGCCTGATAGAAGCTTCCATGTGGTGCTGAAGCAGGTTATAGGCCGGTAGTTAGATGGTATTGTTCCCTTCTGGGGGTCCTTCATTATGAGGACTGTCCGGCCCTGGGTTAGCCACTCTGGGTGGTTTCCCGATATTAGCAGCTGGTTCATCTGTGCTGCTAGGCGTTCATGGAGTGCTGTCAGTTTCTTAAGCCAGTAGGTATGAATCATGTCGGGCCCTGGTGCTGTCCAGCTCTTCATTTTGGACACTGTGGTTTGGATGTCTGCTAGTGTGATGACTACTGGGTCTTGTTCTGGGAGTTGGCTGTGCTCTGCCTGTAAGTCTGTCAGCCATTGGGCATTGGTGTTATGTGTTGCCTCCTTCTCCCAGATGCTCTTCCAGTATTGCTCAGTCTAATTCATCCATGATGATGGATGAATTAGTTGTAGTCCATATTTCCATTGTGTCTCATATTGTTCATATTCTCATGATTAATAATCATGTCTATAAAGACATTTAACACTTTAATTTCATGTTAGTAAAAAGAAACACAGCAGCTAAATGCATCCATCCAAAACTTGCAGGATACCGGCCCTCGAGGCCTGGAGTTGCCCACCCCTGATACAGACCATAATATAAACCATAATACAGACCATAATATAAACCATAATATAAACCATAATACAGACCATAATGCAGAGCTGCTGTGGTTTCCATGGTTACATTAATACAGTTGAACAGTGTTATTTCTAGAACAGTCTGTTTTTCTCCTTTGATGCAGACGACTGTTATTAAAAGTTTTTCTTTTCCAAATATGTTCCTTTGGTTTTCTTTCTTTTTCTTTTTTTGGTTCTTTGGTTTTCTAGAACAGCTTTCTAATGGAACGTTCCAGAAATAAACTACAGAAAGTCTTCCACCAAACCCACTGTCAAACAACCACATTTTAAGTTGATCTAAAGTCATGAAAGTCAAATTGATCTGAAATCTATTGTTAATGATATAATAGTTTGGTTTATATAAACTAGAAACAGAACCTGTAGAAAATGTCAGATAGTTTTTATTTAGTTTTTATGAAGTGGGTGAAATGAGTTGGAATAAAGACAAGAAGAATATTTGGG
>CM035800.1:1169192-1229192 GCA_020466265.1 Siphamia tubifer | reverse complement strand
ACTAAACTCAAAATTCGCACAAAATTTAAGTCTGAATTTTGAGTTTTTTCACAGAATTATGTTTTAAATTCTATTTTTTATTGTTTTGAGATTCAAATAGGAATTCTGAGAAAATAAATCATCTGAATCTTGTCTTTTTTCTTCAAACTTCTGTTTTAAAAGCTATTTTGATTATTTTTCTGAGATTCAAGTCAGAATTTTTAGCTTTTTCCCAGAATTCACGTTTTAAAAAAAATTATATACATATATACATACATATATATATATATATATGTATGTATATATATATTCCAAGAAGAGTCTGAATTTTGAGTTTTTCCTCAAATTCTTCTTTAAATCCTATTTTAATTATTTTCTGAGATTAAAGTCAGAATTCTGAGAAACTAAAAGTCTAAATTCTAACTTATTTATCAGAATAATAAAAACATATATTGGACCTAAATATATATCTATTTTTCTAACCTTTTTGTGTAACTAGAATAGTTTAACTGGTTAAGTTCTCAGTAGTGATTTAACATCTTTACTGAAATAAAAGTGAGAAAGTATAGTTTTGTTGGTATGTTTTGTTCTTGGTTCTATTGTAACTTTATTTTGTGCACAGATGGAAGACCAGCTCCTCCATTAAAAGGTCAGCTGAGAAGAAAACAAGAGCGGGAAACTTTAGCTGTAAGAAAACAACTGCTTTTTTTAATAGAATAATAGAATATTTTGTTACTGTGCTTTAGTAGATTTGTTTCAGGCATCTGTACTTAATTTTTCTGGAAACTTTTGACTTTTTCTCCATACATTAGTTCATAAATATATGTACTTTATACTCTTTACATTTATATAAATATATGTACTTTATACTCTTTACATTTATATAAATATATGTACTTTATACTCTTTACATTTATATAAATATATGTACTTTATACTCTTTACATTTATATAAATATATGTACTTTATACTCTTTATATTTATATAAATATATGTACTTTATACTCTTTACATTTATATAAATATATGTACTTTATACTCTTTACATTTATATAAATATATGTACTTTATACTCTTTACATTTATATAAATATATGTACTTTATACTCTTTACATTTATATAAATATTTGTACTTTATACTCTTTACATTTATATAAATATATATACTTTATACTCTTTACATTTATATAAATATATGTACTTTATACTCTCCTCTCATAATTATCAGATAAACTACATATATACTTTTCAAATTTTTCCTTGTTCAATAAGTATTATTTCATTCATGCCAGAACTTTATTACAATTGAGAGTTGTACTTTTTTACTTCAGTAAAGGAGTTGAATCTGTACTTCTACTTTTACCAGAGTAGTTTTTCTTTACTTCTACTTAACCCTTTAACTCCTAAGACTTTAACAGTTTCGGTCAAAAATGACAAAATGGACAATAACAGCCAAAAATGTAGAATAAACCAACAAAATAAGTAATATTAACAAAATAAGACACAAAAGTGAAGAAAAATAATCAAATACTATATTAAATGTAGAAATATAAAACAAAATAATGAACAAAATGAACAAAAACTAATAATAATAACTCAACTTAGTTAAAATAAACTAAAATGATGTATAAATAAATAAATAATATTGTAATTTGGTTCCTATAGTTTTAATTTTGTCTTTTTTTCTAAATTACTTGCTTTTTGACACCTTGTTGAGTTGCATTTTGGAATAACGATGGATTTTGTAATAAACATCTAAAATGTAATTTTTCATTTTGTAATAAACTGCCCCATCGCATTTTGGAATAAATTTTGCAGCATTTTGTAATATGTGACCCACCACCAGTAAAGCAGGCATAAGTGTGTGTAAATCCAAACAGAGTTATGTGTGTATCTTGGTAGAGTGGAAACTAAGGTTTAAGATGGTGAAAAAATGATGTTTCTATCACAAGTAGAACCAAAGTTATGGTCATTTTAATATCCACATTTGGACATATTTTACAATTTGCATATTTTTAGATATTGTCCGTTAAAGTTTTGGACTGTTTTGGGGTAGGAAGTCCTTAGCAACGCATAATAATTTGTATCCGATTGACACAAATTGTTGACAGATGTTAAAGGACACTCTGATGGACATGTCACAGAAGTTTTATATATTATAATAATAGGACAGAAGTGTGACGTATTATAATCATTTGGCTTACACCATTGGACAGAACATTCAATATAAGCTTTTACCTCGTACCAAACACTTGGGTGTTTACCCACGGAACGGAGATCGTTTGTTCGGCGAAAAGAGGTGGAAGTCGTCTTTGTCTTTGCTCAGCAATACCTGAACTTTTGTCGCCGCTTAAATAATTGACTCAATAAACACCTTTATTGATTGGATTTCAATGTAATGACCACAGGAAGTGAACATAGAGGTGTAAGGTACCGTTTTTTGATAAGGTGTAAACACAAATAACAAATCACCTTCCAGCCTAAATTTAGCTGTAGCTCTGAACGACTCAGTGCGACTTATGCCTGGTTTGGTGGTGGTGGGTCACATATATGTTTACATTTTTCAGCAGCAGGTTCTTTGATGGTGTGACATTAAAACTGAAAGAGCTATTTGGGGAAACAGTCCAAGTGGTTTCTGGCTTGACTGGTTATTAGACACATTAGACATTAGGACAATTGGAAATCACAATTATATTTTGGAAATAGAAATGCGGCAAAATGTATGCGTTGTAGCAGTTTTATTACAAAATAAATGAAAAAGTTCTTCCTTTTTGATGTTTATTACAAAATGCAGCTCAACACACCTGTTTATTCCATATATAACCCTAACCATGAACAAAACTCCGTAAAATCACAGTAAAAAAATTTTTTTTCTGATTATTAAAACTCAACCATCCACGTCATGGTCGGAGGTTAAAGGTTAAGTACAGAATTGGCGTACATTGACCACCTGTGTTTTATCGCATGTCTTCCATTGATTGTTTTTCACAGAAACGTATTGTGATGCTGGATTCAGAGGTGGATAAAGGAATAGAAACCTGGAAAGAAAAACAAGGAGAGGTCAGAAGGATGGAGGAGCACAGAACGTCTCTTTTACTGAAGCCAAAAGGAGCGCTGTTGATAAAGAAAAGAAAGCAACGTTAACCTGTTAGTGTGATCATGTGACCATCGTCCGTCTGCTGGATGGATTTAACAGGACGTACGGACTCATTCATTAATAACACTGTCAAATGATTAAAATGTTTAATATCAGATTAATCGCAGGGTTTCTGTGGATTAATTTTGATTAATTGTGATTAAATATTCTTTATTCATTTATATTCATTGTGTTTAATTTTGTATGAACAAACAGACTTAAGTAACAGGGTTCCTGTGGGGACATTTAAGGACATTTTAGGTCTTAAATGTCTTAAAAAAAACTAAAATGTCTAAAATGTAATTGTTTTTTTTTTGTTTTGTTTGTTTTTTTTAACGTTTGCTCTGTTTCTGTTTGTACTGTCAGCTGATGAAAAAGTAATTACTATATTATCTGCAATATTAGGTGCACTGTCAATGAATTGTTTATTTTTTTATTTTGGGGGGGGGGGGGGTCATATATGAGGCGTACTGCACTATAAGGTGCATTAAACAAAGTCCAAATTCTAAGATGAAAAATGTATTTTATGAGATAAAAAGTCTAAATTCCCAGTCACTAAAAAAACAGAGTTAATCCATACGAACGCTGTGGTTTATGGAGGAAATATAAACGTTTTTTTTAACCCTTTAAACGTCCAAGGGTCCACATATAGGCCAGAAGTAGTCGCTCAAAAATATGAATCAAACCACCCAAACCTGTCCCAAATGTCACATGACCTAATGGAGTTTAACACAGATTCTTAAACATCATTAGATATAAACATTGTCAGATCAAACATCCACAGCAGCTACGATCAGTCATTTATTTAAAATACAAACGTCAAACAGCTGATCTGAACCTATATGTGTCAGAATATGACGATAATTAGAATGAACACAGAGTCCAACAAAAACATCGTCCACATGTCGTCCAAAACACATCAATAAATATGACAAATGTTTTAACTATTGCATCATTTAAAAGGACCTGCCTCCAATATTTTAATTTCTAATATAATCAAACACCAAGTGTATGTTATTAAAATGGTTCAAGAACAACATTCAATTGATTGATATTAGCAAAAGTGAGTGAAAGTTTCAAAGGTTAAGTGCAGTGGCGGCTCCTGACAAATTTATCAGGGTGGGGGGCAACTGTTGAAATGATGGTTAAGATGATGTTTTCAGTTGGTAAAATAATCATAGAAGTCAGATAGCTAAGTATAACGTGTTACATTCCGATGTTTTTTTTCTCTCAACCACTAAATGGTAACACTAGCATTAAGTGGAACATACGCTATAGTATTTTTGTACATTTAATCTATATCAAAAGGATGTCTCAAACTCAATACATTTGGTTCCACGGTGAAACACTTCTAGCGTGGACATCAACAGCTCCGGGAAAATCCACGATTGTACGTCTTCCCCGCTCTTGTTGACACCTGCTTTATAGTTAGATTTGGTCTGGGGGGGGTCCTAATTCTTTAAGAGCCAATTTTTCATCATTTGTTCGACGGCTGAAAGGGTTTTCCCTCAGTGAAACGATCGAGTTAACCATGGTGAAGTTGATTGTGGTTCTGCCGCCGTCTGCGTGCCGAACTTAACGTTCAGCATGCATCAGTGCGTATGACGAAATCACGTTGGGGCAAGCCCTCCCTGCGCCCATGGAAATGAATTGGAGGCTTGAAAATTAAAAAAAAAACCCTCTCACCATGTAAGTCAATGAGAGCTACTGGGGCGACTTTCAGTCTTACAGAAATTGCCCCAAAGGGGCGGGGCTTTTGTCCGGGAGGTGATATTCAGATCCAGACTGCTGAATATGGCAGCAGCTTCTGATTGGACAATAATATTAAGACTTAGACGGGCAAAATAAACTCTTTTTTTCTTTTTTTTTTTCTTGTGGCTTAGGGAGGGCGGTAGCCTAGGATCTAGTCTGTCCCCAGTGGCCACAAATGGTATTTGCTACGGGGAGACAGACTAGACAGCCTAGGATCTGAACATCCAAAATGGACCGGACCAATCAAATCGCGAGGGGCGGGATTGGAGCCCGCCCTGCCTCATGACGACACAAATACGACACGTAATGTTGTAGTCGCAGAGACGTAGCAGCTAGCACACCAAAGAGAAGAAGAAGGCGTAGCTGCTAGCTAGCACACATTGCCGTAACACCAGTTGCTAGCTGCTAGACAACATGGCTCATCACCAGGAACAACCATTGGAGCTGGCTTTGGCAGCAACGCTAGGTGATTTAAAATTACAGTTTTCCCTGCGAGAGGAGCAGAAAACGGCACTTAAGCTGTTTTTGGAAAAAAGGGACGTTGTCGGAGTTTTGCCCACCGGGTATGGCAAAAGTTTGATTTATCAGCTGGCTCCGCTAGTGGGACGACGCATGGGTCTGCACAACCCGCTGGTGATCGTTGTGTCACCCCTTTTAGCTCTAATGGATGACCAGTTGCAAGAGCAGTGGTTATCCCGCCCACAAATTCGCCTAGACTTTCTAGACTGCCCCCGTAGCAAATGCAGTTTGCGGCCACTGGGGACAGTCTAGATCCTAGGGTATGTTAACGGACCATGATGAATAATGAATAATAAAGTTAGAATGAACACACTAGAAAAACTGACCAAACAACAGTAAAGGTTCCTCTACACTGACCAATGAGGGTCCAAGACACACCAAAAGCATTATGGGTAACTCCCTCCGAGCCAATGGGAGGCCAGCGGGGTGTTGGGAGATGGCCAATGGGAGAGCAGCTCTGCCAAACAGTGAATATGATGCTTTGTAAGTATTTACATACGTACAGTACTGTATTTGTTTCAGGGATGACATTTTGTAACTTGAATTTTCTTTCGCATTCAGAGACGAACATTTTACATAAAGGCGTTTTGTAACTTGGATTATTCATTAGTTGGGTCTTTTATAAATTAAGGTATTACTGTAATTTTTTTATTTGAATTTTTATTTATCCATTTTTAAAATTAAATTTTTTAATTAAATTTTTATTTATTAATTGTATTTATTTGTTAAGTTTATTTTTTTGTAGATTTTAAGCATATTTTGCCTTTTATCTAGATTTCCCTGAAACTGGTCAACCAATCACAGTGAAGTATAGAGTCAGAGGGCGGGACTAACAAAATGACATGGCAACGATTCAGAGAGAAACAAGCGTAAACAACCATAGAAGAAGAACAAAAACAACAGATGGCGATTTCCTTATGAGTGAAGAATGTGAGAAAACGTCAACAATCTTTAAATTCTTTTTACAGAAGCAACAGTCATTCAGCTCCATAATCCACCATTTTGTTTAGTCATTCCTAACTTTCTCCAGACTCCTCCGTCAACTTTCAGGCGCTCTAACTACGTCATCCTAAAGATTACACTGATTGGTTGCAGTACCGTCCTATTGCATACAGAGGATTTGAAAGACAACCTTTTAGCCCCGCCTCCTCTGACTATGAAGGACCACTAGACCCATACATGGAATGAATAGAGATAACACTGCTAGGCTAGGCTAGGCTAGGCTAACATTTTTGTGTAATTTATGGTAATTTCAGTTTTTAAAAACCCCTCCAGAGACAAAACAGTTAAAAGGACATAAATTGTTTTGTACCCTCTGTAAGTGTTTCCATTAAAATATCACATTAACGAGAAGAATACGCTAGTGGGGGATTCTGCTAACACTAGGCTAATGCTAGCATAGGCTAATGCGTTGTCTAACTTGTAACAAACACGTTCAGAGCAGATATATTCACTTCTTTCTTCTGGGTTCTTTCAAGAATCACTAAGTTAAACTTTAGACCATTATATGAGAAACATTTTAGACCAGAGGTGTCAAACATAAGGCCCGGGGGCCAAATGCGGCCCGCCAAAGTGTCGACTCCGGCCCCTGGGATGAATGTGTGAAATGCAGATAATTAATAATCAAGGAAGTTCAAATCATTTATCATTTATGTCAATTCAATTTAAAGTGGATGAGATAAGTAAAATACTATCATAATAACCTAGAAATAATGAAAAACAACCTTATACTCATTTTCTTTTCTATTTTTGTGTAAAATGAAGTAGAAAAAATACTAGCCTTTTACAAAAAAAATTTGCATCACCTGAAATATTTTGTGGAATATTCAGCCTGTTACTAAACTATGTATAAATGACAAACTAAAGCATAATATCATCAATATTGCACTTATTTTTCTTACGAATTTAGAGGTTGTTTATATTTATCCCATGTATTTTCACGTACAGTTTGTAGATGTGACCATTTTTATTGGAAAATTTGGCTTTTTTTTTCTCCACTCACAAACAGAAATTTTTCACGTTAACAATATTTTAGACATTTTTATCTTATTATTTATAGAATTTTACTGGTCCAGCCCACGTTATACCAAATTAGGATGAATGTGACCCCCAGAACTAAAATGAGTTTGACACCCCTGTGTTAGACCAACAACCAACCCAAACAAATAAAAAAAGAGGATCACATTAGATTCTCAAAACCATGTCACTTTGTTTTGGAAATGCAAAAGAAAAGTTTATTATATTTATGGAATATATATGAAAATATGAAAGGTACAGACGGCAGTAGTGTAGGTACCAGACTATAAATAAGACACAATGTGTGCTAGCTAGCAGCTACGCCTTCTTCTTCTCTTTGGTGTGCTAGCTGCTACATCTCTGCGACTACAACATTACGTGTCGTATTTGTGTCATCATGAGGCAGGGCGGGCTCCAATCCCGCCCCTCGCGATTTGATTGGTCCGACCCATTTTGGATTTTTCAGATCCGAGGCTGTCTAGTCTGTCTCCCCGTAGCAAATACCATTTGCGGCCACTGGGGACAGACTAGATCCTAGGCTACCGTTAACAAACAGTGAAAGTTTGACCCAAACTGACCACAACGATATGAAAATGATTGGACTGGATTTATATGACACTTTACAATTCCTCACATTCACACACCAGTAGACGGTTGATATACTGGCCTGACCCCTGACCCCTGACCCTACTGGGAGACACTTGGGGTTCAGTGTCTTTGCCCGAGGACACTTGGACATGTGGACAGCCAGAGGCAGGACGCGAACCCCCCAGTCATTGGACGACCCGCTCTACCAACTGAACCACAGCCGTCCATTTTAATGGTTTAATAAATAATTTTCTTTACTTTTAACACATATTTCATCCAAAATGTAAAATGTGACTACTTACGAAAAAAAAATGACGTTATGAAACCACTTCTGGAACAAATTAATTTAGAAAATAAATGGAGGTACCACTGTATAAAACAAATACATAGAAAAAGAAAGAATTCCACTTAACAGCTATTGCTTTTGTTTCTGGCACCGAGCCTTGGTTTTGGTGATTTTTCTCTCTTTTGTTGGTTATTTTTCAGTCGTTATCAGGGACTCACTCAACTAAATAAAAATAAAATAAAAGACAATAAATAAATGAATAAACAACACAAAAATAAGTAAATAATAAATACTTAAGAATGAATGAATAAGGAAAAATACAATTAAACAGGTGTTTTTTTTTAAATAAATGAAATAAATAAAAATATTGACTCTATTTTCCACACTATAAAGTGCATTGTCCATGAATGCTTTATTTTATTTTTTTATTTTTTGGGGTGGTGGGGGGGCATTAATTAAGGCACACTGGACTGAAGCAAAGTTAAAATCATGAGATAAAGAGTAAAAATGATCAGATAAAAAGTTAAAATTCCCAGTCACTGAACACAACCAGAAGTAATTCATATATATATATAATTTATATATATAATATACTGTGGTTTAACTTTTATGTAAGCGAACATTATAGTCCAGAATAATATAATATAATATAATATAATATAATGTAGTATAATATAATATAATATAATATAATATAATATAATATAATATAATATAATATAATATAATATAATATAATATATAATATAATATAATATAATATACTATAATATAATATAATATAATATAATATAATATAATATAATATAATATAATATAATATAATATAATATAATATAATATAATATACTATAATATAATATATATAATATAATATAATATAATATAATATAATATAATATAATATATAATATAATATAATATAATATAATATAATATAATCAAACACCAATTAAAAATGGTTCAAGAACAGCATTTAATTTACTTTCAAGAAGTTCAGTGGAAGTTTAAAGGTTTTTAAATCCTTCCTTACTTCCTCATATACTGTGTGTGCTCAGCGCTGCTAGTGTTAATGTGTGGAAGTTTCCAGCAGGAAGCAGCATTTCTTCATCTGAACTTGGTTTTCAGCTCAAACGCCATTTTTGTGTGCTTGTGTTTTTGGGCTCAGAGGAGCTGGGACGAGGACAGGAGGGGGGAGCTACCAAAACATAAAGTCTTATTAATGCATGTGTGAGAAAGTAAATGAAGAGTTCACGTCTTGGCTTGTTAGAGTAAAATCCTGTTATTACTTCACCTTCACGCTGAAGGATTCACTCAAGTCAAAGTGGAAGAAAATAAACAGGATTTTATGCAGAAAATACAACTGTGTTTGAACTTTTTACTCACTTCAGTCATGTTTGTGGAGGTGGTAAAAGTACTGACATTCTGTACTTCAGTAGAAGTACTGCTACTTGTGTGGAAAAATACTAGAAGTACACACCTTTACTGAAGTAAAAGTTAAAAAAGTTCAACTTTTTAATTGTAATAAAGTACAAAACTAAAAAATTAATATTTCCCCATGGATGAAATAATACTTATTTATCCATGAAAAATCATAAAAGTATCTAAAAAAAAAATCCTTTAAAAGTGAGTTAGTGTAAATAATGTGTTTGATCAGGTCACAGTTAATATGGACAGAAAATGGAGGAAAAATGGACCAAAAACTCACAATTGAAATAAAACAAAAGTTATTGTTGTGAAATAAAGTCATAAATAAAAGATTTTAAAAAATGCACAATTATGAAGAAGAGTTAAAATTCTGACAAAAAATGGGACAATTAAATAAAAAAAAACTCATAAAAATAAAAAAAGTCATGAATATGAGATTTTAAAAATGCGTAATTATGGTAAAGAGTCACAATCATGACATGAAGTCAAAATTATCAAATAAAAAGTCAAATGTAATTTGTGCTGCCAGATGCATGTTAGCTGCTCTTAGCCTTATTGTTAGCTTAGCCTTATTGTTAGCTTAGCCTTTTTGTTAGCTGAGCCTTATTGTTAGCTTAGCCTTATTGTTAGCTTAGCCTTATTGTTAGCTTAGCCTTATTGTTAGCTTAGCCTTATTGTTAGCTTAGCCTTATTGTTAGCTTAGCCTTATTGTTAGCTTAGACTTTTTGTGAGCTTAGCCTTTTTGTTAGCTTAGCCTTTTTTGTTAGCTTTTATTTCTTTATTGTTTGACCCAGTGAGTCTGGACGTCCTGTTTTTGGTGTATTTATTTTGACAGTGTAGTTGTGGGTAGAGTTACGAGGTCAGGGGTAGCAGTATGAGGACAGCTACGGTCCTGTACAAGGTTTAGCCTGATCCACATACTGTCCTTTTGTTCATTTGTCCAGCTCACCTGGGTCCTTCTTTCCTTTCAAACGTTTCTCTTTTGTTGTGTTCTGGACATGGGAAGGAGGTTAATGAAGTAAAATAATTTGGGTAAAAATAAAGAACTTTTTAAATGTGAACCTTTTGTCTCCTGTGCTCGCTCTCTCTCTCTCTCTCTCTCTCTCTCTCTCTCTCTCTCTCTCTCTCTCTATGTTACAAACCTTCAGGTCATAATAACACCAGGTCCTTTAGTTCCTTCCAGCTCTGGTTGTAAAGCAGTGTTTATCTGAGCAGCTGTACTTTTGTTCACTCAGCACTAATTAACTGTGACTTTGCCTCATAAACAGACTATTTACAAAATGAGGTAACCCCCCCCCCCCCCCCCCTCTCTCTCTCTCTCACTCAGCTTTGCCTTCCAGTCTCTGCTTCTTCACATTTTGCCCCCTCCCTCGTCTGCCTGGGTCTTGTTGCAGACTTCAGCAAAGCCCCACTGTAATTAGGGCTGCTAGCCGCTGAGTTGCAGATTCTTTTCTGTGGAGATGGGATTTTTTCCCTCTGCCCACCTCTTTGTCTTAACATTTTCATACAGTTTGACCAAAGCAGCTGAATTCACAAGTGTAGGGGACGTTCAACAGGCCGCAAACCCCCTTAACCCCCTGAACAGCCGTTAATAAAACACACATATTTACTTAAGTGTTTGTAAAATGTACTTGTTTTACAGCTCCTTTTTCATTTGGTTCTGTATTTTTGTATTTATTTTATTTATTTTATTTTATTGCCTTACATGCTCCCTGTTCCTTTGTAATTATTACTAAATGTGTTCATTCAGGGGGGGGGTCAGTAATTCAATTGTCCTCTTTAAAGTTTGTATATTGTATGTTCTAAAGTTCCAATAAAAACACACACACACACACACACACACACACACACACATATATATATATATTATATATATATATATATATATATATATATATATATATATATCTCATACCTGCCAACAGTTCAGTATCAGAATCTGAGAGATTTTTGCGGCGGTGGTGGTTGTTGTGTTTTCATGAGACATAAATGTTTTTATGATGGTAAATGACGGTAAAGTTTTGTCAGTTTCCGGTGCAGGATTAAATACTCTAAGACTTTTTTTTTATCCAGAAATATAAGTTTAATTTTTTCAACGAATCACTTTAGCTGTTTTTGTTCATTTTATTTATTTATTTATTTATTTTTTACTGTGGAACTGCTGAAGGGTCAGGAGTTAAAGGGTTAAAGTAGTTTCAGGGGGTAAAAAAAGTGTCAGTGTGGTTAATGAGGCGGCAGCGTCTGTC
This sequence comes from Siphamia tubifer, assembly GCA_020466265.1. Lineage (NCBI taxonomy): Eukaryota > Metazoa > Chordata > Actinopteri > Kurtiformes > Apogonidae > Siphamia > Siphamia tubifer. Next base: position 1,217,240 of record CM035800.1, on the reverse strand, counting down.
ACACCCACACCATCAAAGACCTCCAACTGCACCCAAAGTAAAAAAAAAAAACCCTCCTGATTCTTTCTTGACTCACCATCTTTTCACATCCTGCTTTTCCTGTGAATGTGTTTTTGACTCCTCCCATTACCCCCCCCCCCCCCCTCACCCCCCACCTCCACCTCCCCTCTGCCTCGTGTTGTTTTGGTTTTGGGGAAATGAGAACCAGATGTTGCTTATTGTGCAGAAGTCAGCGATGGTGGATAGTTTCTAGGGGTGGGGGGTAAAAAAAAAGGGTGGGGGGGGGGTGTTAGGTGAGGTCAGTTTGTAAGCAGGCGGATGAGTGGGAAGGATGAAACAGATGTGACTGCGTTTGAGGATTAGCTGACAGGCCTCTGTAGATTCAGCCGCAGACCAGACACAGCTGTGGGGGGGGGGGCAGGAGGAATGGGCAGGACCCTGGTTCAGAGTCGAGGGGATTGTAGAGGGTCTGATTCAGCAAGTCATTTCTAAAGACCGCTTCCTCCTGACCTGTGGGTAACAGCTCACATTTAGGGCTGCGACGATTAGTCGACAAAAATCAATAATAGATATAGTCGACAACGTGTTCCATTGTTGACTATTGTTAGCATCTGATCTCTGCTGAGAGTGGGTCATGTGGGTCTGTGAGCGGTGCCAGACAGGTACTGGTACCAAAACTGGTAAAGTGTGGGAGCATTTTAAACCTGGATACAGTGAATACAAAAGAGGTTTGTAAAGCAGACGTTATGTATGAGGTACGTATGTATGGACGATATATGTCTGCATATACGATATATGTCTACATATACGATATATGTGTGCATATACGATATATGTGTGCATATACGATATATGTCTGCATATACGATATATGTGTGCATGTACGATATATGTCTGCATATACGATATATGTTTACATATACGATATATGTGTGCATATACGATATATGTCTGCATATACGATATATGTTTTACATATACGATATATGTGTGCATATACGATATATGTGTGCATATACGATATATGTCTGCATATACGATATATGTCTGCATATACGATATATGTCTGCATATACGATATATGTCTGCATATACGATATATGTCTGCATATACGATATATGTCTGCATATACGATATATGTCTGCATATACGATATATGTCTGCATATACGTTATATGTGTGCATATACGATATATGTCTACATATACGATATATGTCTGCATATACGATATATGTCTGCATATACGATATATGTCTGCATATACGATATATGTCTGCATATACGATATATGTCTGCATATACGATATATGTCTGCATATACGTTATATGTGTGCATATACGATATATGTCTACATATACGATATATGTTTACATATACGATATATGTGTGCATATACGATATATGTCTACATATACGATATATGTCTACATATACGATATATGTCTGCATATACGATATATGTCTGCATATACGATATATGTCTGCATATACGATATATGTCTGCATATACGATATATGTCTGCATATACAATATATGTCTACATATACGATATATGTCTGCATATACGATATATGTCTGCATATACGATATATGTCTGCATATACGATATATGTGTGCATATACGATATATGTGTGCATATACGATATATGTTTACATATACGATATATGTGTGCATATACGATATATGTGTGCATATACGATATATGTCTGCATATACGATATATGTCTGCATATACGTTATATGTCTGCATATACGTTATATGTCTGCATATACGTTATATGTGCAGCTTAGGCTGAACTGTGACTTCAGTCTGTTTTTAACTAACCCTGACCATAGTCTTTCTCAAACAGGAATGTTTTCAACCTAATTTTAAATGTAGAGACTGTGTCGAGCTGGTTCCATCAGACAGTAACCATGGTAACTAAAGGCTCTAGATTCATAACACAGTAATCATGGTAACTAAAGGCTCTAGATTCATAAGACAGTAACCATGGTAACTAAAGGCTCTAGCTCCTACTGTACTTTTACAAACCCTGGGAACTTTCAATAAACCTGCGTTCTGAGAACGAAGGGTTCTATTGGGCTGGTACGGAACCAGAGAAGTGACTGAGAATACCCAAACACATTAGTTTTGTGCTTTATGACATGAAAAATCTAACCCTATACCAACTGAAGAACAACTGAAGAACAACTGAAGAACAACTGAAGAACAACTGGAGAACAACTGGAGGACAACTGAAGAACAACTGGAGAACAACTGGAGAACAACTGGAGGACAACTGAAGATCAACTGAAGAACAACTGAAGAACAACTGAAGAACAACTGGAGAACAACTGGAGAACAACTGAAGAACAACTGAAGAACAACTGGAGAACAACTGAAGAACAACTGAAGAACAACTGGAGAACAACTGGAGAACAACTGGAGAACAACTTAAGAACAACTGGAGAACAACTGGAGAACAACTGAAGAACAACTGAAGAACAACTGGAGGACAACTGAAGAACAACTGGAGAACAACTGGAGAACAACTGAAGAACAACTGAAGAACAACTGGAGAACAACTGGAGAACAACTGGAGAACAACTTAAGAACAACTGGAGGACAACTGAAGAACAACTGGAGAACAACTGGAGGACAACTGGAGAACAACTGGAGAACAACTGGAGAACAACTGAAGAACAACTGAAGAACAACTGGAGAACAATTGGAGAACAACTGAAGAACAACTGAAGAACAACTGGAGAACAACTGAAGAACAACTGAAGAACAACTGGAGAACAACCGAAGAACAACTGGAGAACAACTGAAGAACAACTGGAGAACAACTGGAGGACAACTGGAGAACAACTGAAGAACAACTGGAGAACAACTTAAGAACAACTGGAGAACAACTGGAGAACAACTGGAGAACAACCGAAGAACAACTGGAGAACAACTGAAGAACAACTGGAGAACAACTGGAGAACAACTGAAGAACAACCGAAGAACAACTGGAGAACAACTGAAGAACAACTGGAGAACAACTGGAGGACAACTGGAGAACAACTGAAGAACAACTGGAGAACAACTTAAGAACAACTTAAGAACAACTGGAGAACAACTGGAGAACAACCGAAGAACAACTGGAGAACAACTGAAGAACAACTGAAGAACAACTGGAGAACAACTGAAGAACAACTGGAGAACAACTTAAGAACAACTTAAGAACAACTGGAGAACAACTGGAGAACAACCGAAGAACAACTGGAGAACAACTGGAGAACAACTGAAGAACAACTGGAGAACAACTGGAGAACAACTGGAGAACAACTGAAGAACAACTGGAGAACAACTGAAGAACAACTGAAGAACAACTGGAGAACAACTGGAGAACAACTGGAGAACAACTGGAGAACAACTGGAGAACAACTGGAGAACAACTGGAGAACAACTGGAGAACATCAGCCAAATGATATGTCTGTACCTTTAGTTTTTGACGTTCAGTCTTTATGAATTACAGGAGAATACCGGGAGAAATTACAAAATGGGAGGGGGGGCGGGAGATGGGTCTGAAAAACAGGAGAGTTGTCATCTGTGTGTAAATGGTTGAAGAGGTTCGTTGTGCTCGTTTATTCAGTTGGCACCAACTTCCTGCTTTCTCTGTAAAATACGTCTTTCTGCTGCTCAGTCGATGGTTTAAATCTGAGATATCATCATATAATGGAGCCGTTCTTTTCTTTGGTACGAAGGTAGACGTGCACACCCAGCATAAGACATTTAATTATTATTTTTTATTCATAAATCTGCAGTATGTTCAATAAAACATGTAGTTTTCATTGTACTCATCGTTCTTGTTTATTATCATTTGCCACATAATTAAATCAACTTCATACTAAATTTAAGAAACATTTCTAATTATTCGAGTAGTCGACTAATTGTTTCAATAGTCGTATTCGCAGCCCTACTCACATTCTGTACTTTAACTAGAAGTACTTTATGTACAGCTACTGGTGTGACAAAAAGTACTCTGGTAAAAGTAGAAGTACTGATTCAACTCATTTACTGAAGTAAAAGTTAAAAAAAAAGAAAAGAAAAAGAGAAAGGGACAACTTTTCAATTGTAATAAAGTTTTTTTTAAAAAAAGGAAATTTGAAATATGATGATCAATAACTTATTTAATTAAACAGGAAAAATCATAAAAGTTTCAAAAGTATCTAAAAAATAAATGCTATAAAAGGTGAGTTAGTGTAGATAATGTGTTTGGTCAGGTCACAGTTCTTTACATGTTCTCCTCGTGTCTGCGTTTGTTTTCTCCAGGTACTCTGGCTCCTCCCACCATCCAAACACATGCACTGATAGGTTAACTAGTTAACCGGTTAACTGGTTAACTGGTTAACCGGTTAACCGGTTAATCTAAATCACCCATAGGTGTGAATGTGACAGTGATTGTTTGTCTATATATTTTCAGTCCTGAGATGAACTGGAGACTCAAACAGGGTGACCTCTGACCCCGCCTTCACCCATTGTAGCTGGATTAGACCCAGTGACCCCTGTGACCCCTGTGAGGATAAAGCGGGTTCAGATGATGAGACGATATCAGGTCTCAGTTACTCAGTTTAGTGGATGTGGTTTGATTCAAACTAAGAGTTGGGAACATCTCATGGGTAGGGACACCTATTTTTTGGGTCTTCAAAGTTCAGTGAAAATGGCCAAAAACTCTCGGCAGTATGGAGCTGTGTATTCTGAACATAGCTGGCAGTCAATGAGTTAATTACATTTTATTTAGTGTGAGCAGATAAAGTGAAGGAAGAAGGAAACAAATGTGCAGCGTTCAGCTAACAGTAGGAAAGTCAACGGTGCCATAATGTAGGTCACCCAAACAAAGTGTCAGGTTGAATTGCTAACAGCTGTCCTGCCCACTTCCTGACTGGCATGGGGCATGCGGAGGGAGTGCTGAGCCTGAGGAGGGAGTGCTGCTGAGCCTGGGGAGGGACTGCTGAGCATGGTGGTGGTTCATGAACCGCCTCAGCCACACAACATGAGTTCAGCATTAAAATGGCTGACGGTGAAAGACCGAGCAGAAAGGAACCAACACCCACCAACATGTCTGACAGAAGGGGTGAGGGGTGTCCATGTCTGAGCAGGTACTGGACAGGTACTGGGAAAATACTGGGCAGAAGAAGTCAGACATTCTCTGTAATTATTCAGAATTACCAATGGTTCAGAGGTAATACTGATCCCGTGCCAATAGGGCATTAGACAACAACACAACTGTGCTACACGCTGCTAACAACTTCAGTTCCCCCAGGAATTCACAGGCATTTTTGTCATTGTTGCGACCACAGCAAGTCCGGTTGTGACCAAGGCTATTATTACAACACATTCACACAAGTTAAGCCAAATTTATTCCCTCCGTTAATTACAGAAGCAGATGTTTTCATCCAGTTCCAGAGGTAGTTTCACCTGTTAGTTTGTGCGTTGGTCCAGAGTTTAGCTATCTGGTGAGCTCCGGGCGAAACTGAGCAATACCACAGGAAATTTTGGGGGCAGTAGAAAGGGTGAAGTGTAAAATTTCAGAATTACATCCCACGAGGAAGGTTCCTGCGAGGACGTTAAAAATGGCGACGGAGGATAGAATTCACCACCAATGACACCAATTCACCACCAATGACACCAATTCACCACCAATGACACCAATTCACCACCAATGACAAAATTCACCACAAATTCACCACCAATGACACCAATTCACGACCAATGACAAAATTCACAACAAATTCACCACCAATGACACCAATTCACCACCAATGACACCAATTCACCACCAATGACAAAATTCACCACAAATTCACCACCAATGACACCAATTCACCACCAATGACAAAATTCACCACAAATTAACCACCAATGACACCAATTCACCACCAATGACACCAATTCACCACAAATGACAAAATTCACCACAAATTAACCACCAATGACACCAATTCACGACCAATGACACTAATTCACCACCAATGACACTAATTCACACCAATGACACCAATTCGCCATCAATGACACAATCCACCACCAATGACACCAATTCACCACCAATGACACAATTCACCACCAATGACACTAATCCACCACCAATGACACCAATCCACCACCAATGACACCAATTCACCACCAATAACACCAATTCACCACCAATCCACCACCAATAACACCAATTCACCACCAATGACACCAATTCACCACCAATGACACTAATCCACCACCAATGACACCAATCCACCACCAATGACACCAATTCACCACCAATGACACCAATTCACCACCAATGACACCAATTCACCACCAATGACACAATCCGCCACCAATGACACAGATTGTCTATTGTACTGCACTGGGCGGCTGTGGTTCAGTTGGTAGAGTGGGTCGCCCACTGACCGAGAGGTTGGCGGTTCGCGTCCCAGCTCTGGCTGTCCACATGTCACATGTCCTTGGGCAAGACACTGAACCCTGGCTTAGGCCCCCAGTAGGGCTGACCTTAGACCTTAGAAACCTACTGGTGTATGAGTGTGTGTGTGAATGGGTGAATGAGAGGCTAATGTAAAGCGCTTTGAACCATGAAGGTGGAAAAGAACTATATAAATGCAGAACATTTACCATTTACTGCAGTTTGTTTAGATTGTCTATTGTACCCCAGTTTATTTAGATTGTCTATTGTACCCCAGTTTGTTTAGATTGTCTATTGTACCCCAGTTTGTTTAGATTGTCTATTGTACTGCAGTTTGTTTAGATTGTCTATTGTACCCCAGTTTGTTTAGATTGTCTATTGTACCCCAGTTTATTTAGATTGTCTATTGTACCCCAGTTTGTTTAGATTGTCTATTGTACCCCAGTTTGTTTAGATTGTCTATTGTACTGCAGTTTGTTTAGATTGTCTATTGTACCCCAGTTTGTTTAGATTGTCTATTGCACTGCAGTTTGTTTAGATTGTCTATTGTACTGCAGTTTGTTTAGATTGTCTATTGTACCCCAGTTTATTTAGATTGTCTATTGTACCCCAGTTTGTTTAGATTGTCTATTGTACCCCAGTTTATTTAGATTGTCTATTGTACCCCAGTTTATTTAGATTGTCTATTGTACCCCAGTTTGTTTAGATTGTCTATTGTACTGCAGTTTTTTTAGATTGTCTATTGTACTGCAGTTTATTTAGATTGTCTATTGTACCCCAATTTGTTTAGATTGTCTATTGTACCCCAGTTTGTTTAGATTGTCTATTGTACCCCAGTTTATTTAGATTGTCTATTGTACCCCAGTTTGTTTAGATTGTCTATTGTACCCCAGTTTGTTTAGATTGTCTATTGTACTGCAGTTTGTTTAGATTGTCTATTGTACCCCAGTTTGTTTAGATTGTCTATTGCACTGCAGTTTGTTTAGATTGTCTATTGTACTGCAGTTTGTTTAGATTGTCTATTGTACCCCAGTTTATTTAGATTGTCTATTGTACCCCAGTTTGTTTAGATTGTCTATTGTACCCCAGTTTATTTAGATTGTCTATTGTACCCCAGTTTATTTAGATTGTCTATTGTACCCCAGTTTGTTTAGATTGTCTATTGTACTGCAGTTTTTTTAGATTGTCTATTGTACTGCAGTTTATTTAGATTGTCTATTGTACCCCAATTTGTTTAGATTGTCTATTGTACCCCAGTTTGTTTAGATTGTCTATTGTACCCCAGTTTATTTAGATTGTCTATTGTACCCCAGTTTGTTTAGATTGTCTATTGTACCCCAGTTTGTTTAGATTGTCTATTGTACCCCAGTTTGTTTAGATTGTCTATTGTACCCCAGTTTATTTAGATTGTCTATTGTACCCCAGTTTGTTTAGATTGTCTATTGTACCCCAGTTTGTTTAGATTGTCTATTGTACTGCAGTTTGTTTAGATTGTCTATTGTACCCCAGTTTGTTTAGATTGTCTATTGCACTGCAGTTTGTTTAGATTGTCTATTGTACTGCAGTTTGTTTAGATTGTCTATTGTACCCCAGTTTATTTAGATTGTCTATTGTACCCCAGTTTGTTTAGATTGTCTATTGTACCCCAGTTTATTTAGATTGTCTATTGTACCCCAGTTTATTTAGATTGTCTATTGTACCCCAGTTTGTTTAGATTGTCTATTGTACTGCAGTTTTTTTAGATTGTCTATTGTACTGCAGTTTATTTAGATTGTCTATTGTACCCCAATTTGTTTAGATTGTCTATTGTACTGCAGTTTTTTAGATTGTCTATTGTACTGCAGTTTGTTTAGATTGTCTATTGTACTGCAGTTTTTTTTATATTGTCTATTGTACTGCAGTTTGTTTAGATTGTCTATTGTACCCCAGTTTATTTAGATTGTCTATTGTACCCCAGTTTGTTTAGATTATCTATTGTACTGCAGTTTTTTTAGATTGTCTATTGTACTGCAGTTTATTTAGATTGTCTATTGTACCCCAATTTGTTTAGATTGTCTATTGTACCCCAATTTGTTTAGATTGTCTATTGTACTGCAGATTTTTTAGATTGTCTATTGTACCCCAGTTTGTTTAGATTGTCTATTGGACTGCAGTTTGTTTAGATTGTCTATTGTACTGTAGTTTATTTAGATTGTCTATTGTACCCCAGTTTATTTAGATTGTCTATTGTACCCCAGTTTGTTTAGATTGTCTATTGTACTGCAGTTTGTTTAGATTGTCTATTGTACTGCAGTTTGTTTAGATTGTCTATTGTACCCCAGTTTATTTAGATTGTCTATTGTACCCCAGTTTGTTTAGATTGTCTATTGTACTGCAGTTTTTTTAGATTGTCTATTGTACTGCAGTTTTTTTAGATTGTCTATTGTACTGCAGTTTATTTAGATTGTCTATTGTACCCCAATTTGTTTAGATTGTCTATTGTAGCGTATGACTCTGTGCACATTCTTTATCTCCTTGCAGCCACATCTGTTCATCCACTCTCCTCCTCCGTTGGCTGAACTCTGTTTTATTTTCTAGGTCAGCTGGAGTTTCCATTTGTCTCGCTGGACGCCTCTCATGTGGACTAACTATTTTGAGGAATCCATCTTTCTAGAAAAAGCTTCACTGCTCGACTGTGTGTTCACATTGTTATCAGACCAGAAAGAGTTTTGTTTTTGTTTTTAATCTTCATAATAAATGTATAAACCCCACAGTACTCACGTTCTGTACTTAAGTAGAAGTACAGTGTGGAAAAAATACTCTGGTAAAAATAGAAGTACTGATTCAACTCCTTTACTGCAGTAAATGTAAAAAAAAGAGTACAACTTCCCAATTTTCGTAATTTTTTTTCCTATGAATGAAATAATACTTATTTAACCAGGAAAAAACACAAAAGTTTCAAAAGTATATATGTCATTTTTCTCACAATTTTGAGTTTTCATCTCATGATTTTTGCTTTTTAGCTCACATTTTTTACTTCTTATCAAACAATTTTGACTTTTTATCTCATAATTTGGACTTGACTTAATGCACTTTATATATGAAGAAGCTAAAAATGAAAGCATTCATTGACAGTGTGCCTTATAAGTGCAGAAAACCTCCCACCTCCGGCTTTAACTATAATTGAATCCCAACAACAAAAATGTCAGCTATTTCCTTTTGTGTTTGTGGTTGTTTTGTCTATAACGTGCAGTGGTTGTTGTTTACGGCTCCTGTGGTCGTTTTACAGCAGAACACCAAGAGTTAAAGGCAGAAGGGTGGAGGGGGTGGAGAGAGGGAGAGAAAGAAAGAGCAAAAACAGACCCCAGATACTTGTGGTTTGAGACTTTAGCCTCATAAAGGGAACTATTTTGCAGCGGGTGAGGAAATAAGAGCGAGGGAGAAAAAAAGAAAGATGCTTTTCCAACAGAATCAGAATGTGATGGAGGATAAAATTTTGACTAAAGTTCAGAAATAAACCGTTCTGTAACTCTGCACAATGTGTCACTTCTTCTATTAACTCTCACTTCCTGTCTTTTATTTTGTATTTTTCCACGCAATGTTTCTGTGCACGTTTTTTTTAAAAATACAATAAAAAAAATGAAATAAATAATATTTAAAAATATAAGTAAATAAATAATGAAAAAATTAAATTTTTAAAAATTAAATTAAAAATGATAAGAAATTAGAAAATAAACAAATAAATAAAAATTAATAAATACATTATTAATAATAATAATAAATAAAATAAAATAAATTTTTAATAATAAATAAAATAAAATAAAATAAATTATTAATAATAATGAAAAATACATATATTAAAAAAGATACAAAAATCTAAATGGATTTTTTAAGTAAATACTTTACACCTTTTTCCCCTCATACTTTTGGTCCCCATAGTGTCAGAGGTCCCCATGGTGTGACTGTGTAAAGTTATCAGTGTCCCCATAAAGATAGGAATACAGACACACACACACACACACACACACACACACAGACACACACACACACACACACACACAGACACACACACACACACACACACACACACACAGACACACACACACACACACACACACACACACACACACACAGACACACACACACACACACACACACACAGACACACACACACACACACACACACAGACACACACACAGACACACACAGACACACACAGACACACACAGACACACACACACAGACACAGACACAGACACAGACACAGACACACAGACACACACAGACACACACACACACACACACAGACACACACACACACACACACACACACACACACACAGACACACACACACACACACACACACACACAGACACACACACACACACAGACACACACACACACACAGACACACACACACACACACACACACACACACACACAGACAGACACACACACACACACACAGACACACACACACACACACACACACACACACACACACACACAGTGCAGTCAGGCAGATAAGTTCAGATGTTTCATTAAAACCCAAAACCAAATACTTTCATCATTTTTTCCACTTGGTTCCTGAACACATGAACATATGACTGCTGAAACAACCAGAGGTGGTAATGGTAAAAGTACCATTCTCGCCCATATTTTGTGCCAATATCCAGTTTCTATGACAACCCCAATGTGATTTTGACCTTTCTGCTAAATGCCCCCTTGACCTTTGACCTTTTGCAATATTGAAAATTTCATTATATGTATATATGTGTCAGTGTGTGTAATATAATGATAATATATCCAGTATTTATTACGTTATAGTGTGATATGTCTATGTTTGACACAGGGTTACACAAGTTAATTTGGACACATGTCACCTTTGACCTCCAGAGATCTGAAAAACTATTGGTCGTAGGTGATAACACCAATTATGAGAATTGTATTAATCTTCATTCCACATCATTTGGTATAAAGTACATATATTTATATAAAAGTAAAGAGTATAAAGTACATATATTTATATAAATATAAAGTATAAAGTACATATATTTATATAAATATAAAGTATAAAGTATATATATTTATATAAATATAAAGTATAAAGTATATATATTTATATAAATATAAAGTATAAAGTATATATATTTATATAAATATAAAGTATAAAGTATATATATTTATATAAATATAAAGTATAAAGTACATATATTAGGTGTCAGTCTTCCTCCAGCAGATGAAGAGGCAGATCACATCTGTTACACATCAGATCATTTCACTTCATTCTTTTCTCTTAAAGGAAAAATCACACAGTAGAGAAAATTAACTTATGCACACACACACACACACACACACACACACACACACACACACACACACACACACACACACACACACACACACACACACACACACACGTGATAACTGGTGGACCACCATATTTACACTAAATTGGTAATTTTCTTTATTTTAAGGGGTAGTATTGGGGGGTTAGGGGGTAGTATTGGGGGTAAGGGGGTAGTATTGGGGGTTAGGGGGTAGTATTGGGGTTTAGGGGGTAGTATTAGGGTTAGGGGTAGTATTGGGGTTTAGGGGCTAGTATTGGGGTTTAGGGGGTAGTATTGGGGGTTAGGGGGTAGTATTGGGGTTTAGGGGGTAGTATTAGGGTTAGGGGGTAGTATTGGGGTTAGGGGGTAGTATTAGGGTTAGGGGGTAGTATTAGGGTTAGGGGGTAGTATTGGGGTTTAGGGGGTAGTATTAGGGTTAGGGGGTAGTATTGGGGGTTAGGGGGTAGTATTATGGTTTAGGGGTAGTATTGGGGGTAAGGGGGTAGTATTGGGGTTTAGGGGGTAGTATTGGGGGTTAGGGGGTAGTATTGGGGTTTAGGGGGTAGTATTAGGGTTAGGGGGTAGTATTGGGGTTAGGGGGTAGTATTAGGGTTAGGGGGTAGTATTAGGGTTAGGGGGTAGTATTGGGGTTAGGGGGTAGTATTTGGGTTAGGGGGTAGTATTGGGGGTTAGGGGGTAGTATTGGGGTTAGGGGGTAGTATTAGGGTTAGGGGGTAGTATTAGGGTTAGGGGGTAGTATTGGGTTTAGGGGGTAGTATTAGGGTTAGGGGGTAGTATTGGGGGTTAGGGGGTAGTATTAGGGTTAGGGGGTAGTATTGGGGTTTAGGGGGTAGTATTAGGGTTAGGGGGTAGTATTAGGGTTAGGGGGGTAGTATTAGGGTTAGGAGGTAGTATTAGGGTTGGGGGGTAGTATTAGGATTAGGGGGTAGTATTAGGGTTTAGGGGGTAGTATTAGGGTTAGGGGGTAGTATTAGGATTAGGGGGTAGTATTAGGGTTTAGGGGGTAGTATTATGGTTAGGGGGTAGTATTAGGGTTAGGGGGTAGTATTAGGATTAGGGGATAGTATTAGGGTTTAGGGGGTAGTATTAGGGTTAGGGGGTAGTATTAGGATTAGGGGGTAGTATTAGGGTTTAGGGGGTAGTATTAGGGTTAGGGGGTAGTATTAGGGTTAGGGGGTAGTATTAGGATTAGGGGATAGTATTAGGGTTTAGGGGGTAGTATTAGGGTTAGGGGGTAGTATTAGGATTAGGGGGTAGTATTAGGGTTTAGGGGGTAGTATTAGGGTTAGGGGGTAGTATTGGGGTTAGGGGGTAGTATTAGGGTTAGGGGGTAGTATTGGGGGTTAGGGGGTAGTATTAGGGTTAGGGGGTAGTATTGGGGTTTAGGGGGTAGTATTAGGGTTAGGGGGTAGTATTAGGGTTAGGGGGGTAGTATTAGGGTTAGGAGGTAGTATTAGGGTTAGGGGGTAGTATTAGGATTAGGGGGTAGTATTAGGGTTTAGGGGGTAGTATTAGGGTTAGGGGGTAGTATTAGGATTAGGGGGTAGTATTAGGGTTTAGGGGGTAGTATTAGGGTTAGGGGGTAGTATTAGGGTTAGGGGGTAGTATTAGGATTAGGGGATAGTATTAGGGTTTAGGGGGTAGTATTAGGGTTAGGGGGTAGTATTAGGATTAGGGGGTAGTATTAGGATTAGGGGATAGTATTAGGGTTTAGGGGGTAGTATTAGGGTTAGGGGGTAGTATTAGGGTTAGGGGGTAGTATTAGGATTAGGGGGTAGTATTAGGGTTTAGGGGGTAGTATTAGGGTTAGGGGGTAGTATTAGGATTAGGGGGTAGTATTAGGGTTTAGGGGGTAGTATTAGGGTTAGGGGGTAGTATTAGGGTTAGGGGGTAGTATTAGGGTTTAGGGGGTAGTATTAGGGTTAGGGGGTAGTATTAGGATTAGGGGGTAGTATTAGGGTTAGGGGGTAGTATTAGGGTTTAGGGGGTAGTATTAGGGTTTAGGGGGTAGTATTAGGGTTAGGGGGTAGTATTAGGGTTAGGGGGTAGTATTAGGATTAGGGGATAGTATTAGGGTTTAGGGGGTAGTATTAGGGTTAGGGGGTAGTATTAGGGTTAGGGGGTAGTATTAGGATTAGGGGATAGTATTAGGGTTTAGGGGGTAGTATTAGGGTTAGGGGGTAGTATTAGGATTAGGGGATAGTATTAGGGTTTAGGGGGTAGTATTAGGGTTTAGGGGGTAGTATTAGGGGTTTGGAACCAATCAGGCCTTTTATTTATTACATGTAAAATATTTACGTAAACATTTCCAGAACAGGTTAATGTCGTCAGTAAAGGTTCCAGTGTATTTTGTTAATTTAACTCTATATAATTCCTGAAAAAGTGTTGAAATGAACTCTGTGGGAGTTGAACCAACGCTCCACATGTAGTGATGATCTTCTGAGTTTAGCCTCTTTTATTTCCTCCTCCTTTGTTTAGTTCAAACAGACAGATAATAATAATAATAATAATAATAATAATAATAATAATAATAATAATAATAATAATAATAATAATAATAATAATAATAATAATAATAATAATAATAATAATAATAATAATAATACATCTATATTATTATTATCTATACTCATTAACACACTCCTCACATTCATCGTCCATTATATTAAATATTAAATATTGTCTTATTGTCTTCTGTCTTCAATAATGTCTCCTCAGGTTTGGTATCATGTCCACGGCTGTGAACGTCCACTCACTTATTAGTCAAACTGGATCCTCTGCTCATCGTCCTGTTCGTGACCAGACTTCACTCTGAACGACTGTTGCCAACCATAGATCTTCTTTATTACTGAACCACAACAAATGGAACTAATAAGTTCCTTTTGTCGCACTGCAGTGGATCTTTACTTCATTCTATTTTATTTGGATCACGTCTTAATTATTATTATTATTATTATTATTATTATTATTATTATTATTATTATTATTATTATTATTATTATTATTATTATTATTATTATTATTATTATTATTATTATGGATAAGGACTCACTATTGTTATTAGTTTGGTTTTTGACAGTATTATAACTGGAGTTTGACCTACTAAACATGCTCAAAAACTCAATAAATTTGAAACATGCCAAATACCAGGTTAGATTATGAGAGAAAAAAAGGCATAAACGTGACATAAAAAGATAAAAACATAAAAAGATAAAAACATAAAAAGTCTAAATTGGCTTATTTTTTTATACTGTCACATCTGTTTAGTTTGAAAAAGTAAAGAGTCTATTCTGAGAATGTAGAGAGTATAAAATACATATATTTATATAAATGTAAAGAGTATAAAGTACAAATATTTATATAAATGTAAAGAGTATAAAGTACATATATTTATATAAATGTAAAGAGTATAAAGTACATATATTTATATAAATGTAAAGAGTATAAAGTACATATATTTATATAAATGTAAAGAGTATAAAGTACATATATTTATATAAAGGTAAAGAGTATAAAGTACAAATATTTATATAAATGTAAAGAGTATAAAGTACATATATTTATATAAAGGTAAAGAGTATAAAGTACAAATATTTATATAAATGTAAATAGTATAAAGTACATATATTTATATAAATGTAAAGAGTATAAAGTACATATATTTATATAAATGTAAAGAGTATAAAGTACATATATTTATATAAATGTAAAGAGTATAAAGTACATATATTTATATAAAAGTAAAGAGTATAAAATACATATATTTATGAACAAATGTAGGGAGTAAAAGTAAAAAGTTGCTATAAAAATAAATACTCCAGTAAAGTACAAATACCTAAAAAGTACTTTTACCTCTGAAAATGAAAATAAAAACAGGAGGAAACTGTGAAAAAATCTCATTCCATTTTATTGATATGATCATCATTATAAATATCATTACCATTATCATTGTTATTTTCTAAATCCATTCATCATCATCATCATCATCATCATCATCGATTTTAATTTGTGTAAAAAAAAAAGAGAGAGAGAAAACCACCATTGAGCACCGTGTGTTCATAAATATTATTGTTTGTTCATCTGTTCTGATCCAATTCACGACTACACACCAGGACTGTAAACTGGGATTCATTTCCACCATTGTCACATTATGCCTCTGTCCAGCAGGACTCCAAATGACAATGTACAAAAAAAAAAAAAAGAACGTTACCACGACAACAATAATAACAATAACCATACTTATAATAATAATAAAAATGTCATTTAAAAACATTGCACTGTACTGTTGGACACTGTACCGTTTATTCACACATTTGGACAAGCAGCTGCGCTTGTTCTGGGTTACTGAAAAACAAATGGAATGTTTAAAATGTCAAGTTTGTGTTTAGTTTTATAGAAATTCTTTCCCAATATGTTTACACTAAAAGAAAACACTGAATTTGAGTGACTAGTGTTTTAGTTGCGCAACCGTAAACTTCTGGACATAAGAAAAAAAAACTTGAAGAGAAAAGATTTAGTTTGATTTGATAACATTTTGATAGCCTAGCCTAGCCGCGCTAACCTAACCTGACTCTGACCATCTGGCTACGTTTCTCCAAACTACACACCAGGGGGCGCTGCGATTGTGTCACGCAACCATCTGAGTATCGTGAGGTTCTGGCTTTCTGAAAAAACGAAGGAACCAATCATTGTGGGTAGGACGTCCCATGACTGGGCGGTGCTGTGTCTGTCTGTGCTACGCCTGATGTCTCTTCGGCACTGGGTTCCTCTTCAGGTTTTTGTCATTCCCTAATAGTGTCCACATTACTCTGGTGTCTCCGACCAAGTGAAGACATTTCACACACATGGATTATTCTGGAACATCTGACACGTTAAGACCAACTTCTGCCGCTGGTCTACTAGTTTTCCATTGGGAAGTTGAAGGAATATCCGCTGGCTGTTGGCGATGTGGCCTTTGATCCTGCACATACGACGATGGGCATTAACTGACAAGGCCACGGTGCGTTCAGGTGCAGTTCTGCAGTTGGGTTCTTCTTCCTGCTGTCATGGCTTGAGTGGTTGAAGCGGTGCGTCAGTCAAGATGACGGACAGATTCTTCATCTAATCACAGGCAAGGATTTTAGATAAGGCCCCTCCTTTGAAAACTAATTGTTTGTGGAAGGGTCCCAGATGGTATCGTGACACCAGATGGTAACAGTCGGGTTAGCACTAGCTCCTCCTAGCATCAGTAAATCTAATGTTCTATCATAGTAGCCTAGCCACACTAGCTCCTCCTAGCATCAGTAAATCTAATGTTCTATCGTAGTAGTCTAGTTTCGCTCAATGTAACTTTTGTCTAGATTTCCCTGAAACTGGTCGACCAATCACAGTGAAGTATAGAGTCAGAGGGCGGGCCTAACAAAGTGACGCTGTGATGATTGGTAGAGAAACAACCTTAAACAACCATAGAAGAAGAACAACAACAGGTGTAGATTTCCTTTTATCACAGATGAGTGAAGAATGTGAGAAAAAGTCAACAATCTTTAAATTCTTTTTACAGAAGCGACAACAGTCGTTCAGCTCCATAATCCACCATTTTGTTTAGTCATTCCTAACTTTCTCCAGACTCCTCCGTCAACTTTCAGGCGCTCTAACTACGTCATCCTAAAGATTACACTGATTGGTTGTAGTACCGTCCTATTGCATACAGAGGATTTGAAAGACAACCTTTTAGCCCCGCCTCCCCGACTATGAAGTGTTCCTAGAACTATACATGAAATGAATAGGGATAGCACGGCTAGGCTAACATTTTGACACAAGTGGGAGATTTAAAAAAAAAAAGCCTGTCTCATGTTAAGGTCTAATGTTTTCGACCAAATACTGATCATGTGTTCAAACTCCTACAGTCGATACAACATGTTACAGGAGGGATAAATAATGACTTAGTTCATTAAATATACAATTAGCTCATTGTGTTTAGCTTTAGCATTAGCTTTAACTGGACCCTGAGCCGCTGGGGCCCAAGTTGTGGAACCGGGACCATAGTTGTGGGATGAGTGGGGGGTCACCTGAGCCAGGGGTTGAGCCACAGAGCGAGTCAGAATCCCATGCTCTATAGTATTTTAGAAGCAGTTGCAGTACCAGTTTTGACCACAGTCCTACATACTGGACCTTTAAGTATCAGCGGCCATTACACAAATAAAACTGTTAAAATTCGACTTGTTTTGGAGCTCGTCCGACTCAAGAGGTTTTGCAAAATGTTTTAGATTTGGTCGCAGATTTGAGTTCATCTTTTAGGACTTATTTTGCAGCTCACAGAACAGTCGGTAGGTTCAACTCCTGATCTACTCTTAGTGGAAAAATGGAATAAAAGGACAGGACAGGAAGTGTTGGGGAATAGCTCCATTGTCATAAAAACAAACTTAAAAGTCGAATGGCGAGAAATACGACAGGAAATGTCCTTCAACGCAAGAACAGAGATGATGAACGTGAAAGTGAAGGAGTGTAAATGTCTACATGTTGAATCTAATAAATCACACATGGAGTCGTCCAGTTAAAGCAGAGGGAACGTTTGCGAACACCTGGGGTTGTGAGAGGGGAGGAGTTTTGGAATGTTTCCCTTCTCTTACGTGGGGACGTTCTTAACGTCTGAACACAGAACAGTACATGTTAATCGTTAACATATTAATACACATTTTCCTGATTTCAGTTTCTAGGGCTTCATCTCTTTCTGTCTTTTTCGTGGTGAATATAAACCACCCAAACCTTCAACCCTCGGACCCCTCTGTTCTTTTTAGTCTTTTCTCCAGTTTTCGGCTCCTCCCGCTTCATTCGTTTTCCGTCACTTTCCGGCCCTCTGTCTCTCTTTCTGTCCCTCTGTGGCAGTCTGTCTGTCCCCTCTGGCTTTGTTTACACCTTGTCCAGGAGGGATCTCTGGCAGTACAGCAGGCGCCGGGGTGTGCCGTACTTTCGGAAGAACAAAAGCGCTCCCAGAGTGACCACCACCAGAACCAAAAGCAGGAGCGGGATGACCACGGCCACCGGTCCGGCCCCGCTCTGGGTTTCGTCCACCTCGATGATGATCACCTCCTCCTCTCGGCCCTTCTTGGGCTCCTCGTTGTCGCAGCCCATCCAGTCGCTGAGCACAGACTTGGGGTACCCAGACTCCACCTTCATGTACTGGTTGTTGAACTTCCAGTATTTGTTGGCTTTGTAGAAGTAGGTGTAGGCTGAGGAGACACATGAGGTGAGTTAAAGCAGGGGTTTGGAAATAGTAGTAGATAGTGAGCCTACCCCAAAAGAACTCTAAAGCAGCCCCACCCCCACCCCCACCCCCCCACTTCAACTTTATCTTATTTCTTATTTTATTTGACCCTACCCCCCTCCTTCGGGGGCAGGTCTCTGTTCATCTGTTTGTTAACTTTGCAAATGTGAGATTTGTGAAGTTATGTTGCTGTAACGGTTTGTCTGTTTGTCTGCGTGTGCGTACACATTTCCACTCTTCTCACTCTATCGTCGCCAATTATTGACAGATCGTTCGGAAATTTGATATGTAGAAGGAGACACATACGAGGACGACACACACCGAGGTTCACGTAAAGGTGACAGCAGAAACTTGCCGTTTTCAACATGTCGAAAACTGATAATGATATATTGGTAATTTAACATTAACATGGTAATGTTAAATCCTTGAAGGACACAATCGAAGACTCTAGGTCAAAGGTCACAATAAAGGTCAAAATTTAATTGCGGATATAACTTTTGAAGTATTAATTTTACAGACTTCCAATCAGCACCAGAATGCTGGCCTTTCAATTCTGCATCTGGTCTGTATAGATCTTAACCTGTTGTTGACCTAAGAGGTCAAAGGTCACTGGGTCAATACCTAAAAGCCTCAAATAGACTACAACAGAAAAACATGTGAAGATAGACTTAGTTATTATTGTTGACAGATAGGAAACCTGGCATGGGCTTTAAAATGATGTCATGACCTTTGACCTTGAGTTACCTTGAAAGGTCAAAATCAAGGTCACCTGATTTTTAATGGTGTTAAGTACGCAATTACTATTGTTGACAGATAGGAAACTACATGTAGGCTCCAGAATGGCATCATAACCTTTGACCTTGAGCGACCTTAAAAGGTCAAACCCATAGTCATTAAGAGCTAAGATTTGTGCCAGGAGAGCACTTGTTTTATTTCTTAGACATATTTATTAAACATTTTAAGTGCTTGAATATAATTTTCAAACTAATTTGAACATTTGTGTATGTTTTTAACGTCTCTAAGACATCTACCGTATGTTCTGGACACACTTAAAAGACAAGAGTGTGCCATAAATACACATACATATGTGACCCACCACCACCAAACCAGGCATAAGTGGCGCTGAGCCGTTCAGAGCTACAGCCAAATTTAGGCTGGAAGGTGATTTGTTATTAGTGTTTACACCTTATCAAAAAACGGTACCTTAACACCTCTATGTTCACTTCCTGTGGTCATTACATTGAAATCCAATCAATAAAGGTGTTTATTGAGTCAATTATTTAAGCGGCGGCAAAAGTTCAGGTATTGCTGAGCAAAGACAAAGACGACTTCCACCTCTTTTCGCCGAACAAAACGATCTCCGTTCCGTGGGTAAACACCCAAGTGTTTGGTACGAGGTAAAAGCTTATATTGAATGTTCTGTCCAATGGTGTAAGCCAAATGATTATAATACGTCACACTTCTGTCCTATTATTATAATATATAAAACTTCTGTGACATGTCCATCAGAGTGTCCTTTAACATCTGTCAACAATTTGTGTCAATCGGATACAAATTATTATGCGTTGCTAAGGACTTCCTACCCCAAAACAGTCCAAAACTTTAACGGACAATATCTAAAAATATGCAAATTGTAAAATATGTCCAAATGTGGATATTAAAATGACCATAACTTTGGTTCTACTTGTGATAGAAACATCATTTTTTCACCATCTTAAACCTTAGTTTACACTCTACCAAGATACACACATAACTCTGTTTGGATTTACACACACTTATGCCTGGTTTACTGGTGGGGGGTCACATATTACATAATGCTGCAAAATTTATTCCAAAATGCGATGGGGCAGTTTATTACAAAGTGAAAAATTACATTTTAGATGTTTATTACAAAATCCATCGTTATTCCAAAATGCAACTCAACAAGGTGTCAAAAAGCAAGTAATTTAGAAAAAAAGACAAAATTAAAACTATAGGAACCAAATTACAATATTATTTATTTATTTCTCTGTTTGGATTTACACACACTTATGCCTGGTTTACTGGTGGGGGGTCACATATATAATAAGTAAAGTTTTAATATTTTCTTTATTTAGTCTTTAAATATGCTTTCTTCAATAATAACTTTGTATTCAACAGTCGATGAATGGGTAATAACAGCAGAGTAACTTACATCCGTCTTCACTCATAAAAGCAGCTTTAATGTTGTCAGGTGCGCCGCTCCACATGCTGATGGGTTTTGGATAACCGCTGTCCACTGTACGAGTCTGTTCATTGAAACGGTAATACCTGAAACACACAAGAAAAGGATATTAACCATTTAACCCCTGACACATTCTGAATGGATGATTTAGTTTAAATATTCAGAAAAATCCAAGAATTTTTTTACAGAGTTCTGTTCATGGAAATGATGTGTGAAGAGAAACTGTGTCAAAAAGATTTATAAAAAATATATAACATATTATAAATATGTTAATATTAATGTTAATATAAAACAAATATATTCAATCAATGCAAAAAAAAAATTAAACAAGCAAAAACAACACCTCAAATTAAATAAAAAAATGTACGTATTTGAGAAAATGAAAGGCTTTTTAGTGCCCCTTATAGTCCAGAAAATACGTTAAGTACACAATATGAGTACTTTTAGTACATCAGCTGTAAAAGGTTAGCCTAGGATCTAGACTGTCCCCAGTGGCCGCAAACTGCATTTGCTACGGGGGCAGTCTAGAAAGTCTAGGCGAATTTGTGGGCGGGATAACCGCTGTCTGTCAAGTTTTCTCTTTACACAACGCCACGCTATTGGATAAATCAAACTTTTGCCATACCCGGTGGGCAAAACTCCGACAACGTCCCTTTTTTCCAAAAACAGCTTAAGTGCCGTTTTCTGCTCCTCTCGCAGGGAAAACTGTAATTTTAAATCACCTAGCGTTGCTGCCAAAGCCAGCTCCAATGGTTGTTCCTGGTGATGAGCCATGTTGTCTAGCAGCTAGCAACTGGTGTTACGGCAATGTGTGCTAGCTGCTACGTCTCTGCGACTACAACATTACGTGTCGTATTTGTGTCGTCATGAGGCAGGGCGGGCTCCAATCCCGCCCCTCGCGATTTGATTGGTCTGACCCATTTTGGATTTTCAGATCCTAGGCTGTCTAGTCTGTCTCCTCGTAGCAAATACCATTTGCGGCCACTGGGGACAGACTAGATCCTAGGCTAGTAAAAGGTGGGACTCACTTATTCCCTCTGAAGAAGTAGGTCTGTCCTGTCGGTGTGTAGAAAAGAGCAGCGTCCATCTTGTCTTTGGGTAAACCAGTACCCAGGTCCTTCAGGTTCTTTGGTGAGTCCTTGTCCATACTTGACTCACTAAAAACCCAGTACTTATCACCTGGAAGAGGAAGAAAAAAAACACAGAGATGAAAGGAAGAAAGAAGACAGCAAATGTAAAAGCTTAAAGATGTTGAACAGATGTTTATTCTGCAGCTGCACTCAGTCGTTCTTCTAAACCTGCTTTCAATCCAACGTTGGAGGAAAAACCTGCCTTTGAAGAAGACAAACTTCCCAGCGTCTGTTTCATAGGCTGCGTTAATGTTTGATGGCAGACCCCTCCAAAAGTGGCCGATGGGCATGGGGTAGCCTTTCAGGACCTTGTTGTTACGAACCCGCCAAAACCACTTGTCCTGAAAACCAGTAACAAACTCCAATTAGTACAAACATATTTTAAGTCTAATTATTTTTTTTTAATTTCACACTAGTGCAGAGACTGTGTGACATAGTTTTCTACTAATGTGTTGTTAAAGTGGGTGAAATGAGCAGAAAGAAAGACTATAATAATTAGTTTGGACTGGAACCTGTGAGTATGCTAATGCTAATGCTAATGGTGTCAGCTGTTACTGCTGGTGGAACTAGTAAAACCCAGTTTCAGGTGGAGCAGACAGTCTACCACTGTAGTGGACACACCCAGCAACATATATTATTATTATTATTACGGCTGTGATTTGAGCCTCCAGTCGCTCATCCCACACTCAAATGTTACTGTCTACTTTCAGACTTGAATGCACGAAAAGCAAGAAACTGGGCAATGTGGCTCCGCCCACTAAACTACAGCTAACAACAAACAAACCAAAAATGAAAAGGGTATAAAACTGAAGTGATAAAACTGAACGATGGATGAACCAGATAGTAATGTAGTCTACAGTCATATATATATATATATATATATATATATATATATATATATATAATGTTAATATAGTGTTAATATAGTGATCATTTTGCCAGTTTTTTGCTTATTTTGTTGATTTTTCTACATGTTTATTACTCTTCCTTCAGTGACAAATGACCCCAAAACTCAAACAGACCTGTAGCACTTGTGATAGTGTGCAAAAAACTTTTCAGTTTGCTTTAAAATAATAATAATAATAATAATAATAATTTGTACCTTAAATACAAACTTTTCCCCTCTGAGGATGGCGATAGTGTCAAAGTGTCCTTCACAGATGTCAGGTCCATGTTCTGGCCGGTCGGGTTTGGATGCCTTCGTGGGTCGAGGTGGAGGGGGAGGGGCTCCAGACTTGGTACCTTTTGGAAAATGAGGAAGTGATTGAAGTTGACCTTAAACCTAGACTCAGTGCAGTTACGTCCACACGATAAAGACTTTGAAAGGGTTTGTTCTGAAGATAAGAAGTGAATTAGGAAAGAAAGTGTCTGGGTTTGAAGACCCTGACGACTGGAACAAGCTTCAGTCTGAGCTCCTTCTACATATAACACTGGTCTAATAGTCAAAGAAATACTAATGAAATGTTCTCACATGTGTGTTAGTGAAAAAAACCCTCAAGTCTTAAATACTGTGTTTGGATCAAGTTTCCAACATAAGTCTGGACTCAAAATGGGAACATTTACTCAATATTTTGTAATTTTTTTCTCCATTTTATTGATTATTTTGTTCATTTTTATTCATTTTTTTATGAAATATTTGTCATTTTTGTTCATTTTACTGAATATTTTGTTCATATTACTGAATATTTTGTTCATTTTTCTAAATATTTTTTTCATTTTACTGATGATTTTGTTGATTTTACTGAATATTGTGTTCATTTTTGTTCATTTTATTGATTATTTTGTTCATTTCTGGTCAAGTGAGATCAGGGTCGTCTTATATTTGGCGTCAATACAGTGAGTAAAGGAATTGAATCAGTACTTGTACTTTTACCAGAGTATTTTATCCACACCAGTGGCTGTACTTCTACTTCAGTACAAAATGGGAGTACTTTTAACCACCTCTGACCGCGATCATATGTGAATTTCATTTTTTTGTGAGCTAAGCACCCATGGACTGGAAGTAGAAGGGCGGGGCTTAACCTCTCCATATGGATTCATTCTGTTTTTTTTCTATCATCGTTTGGGCTCTGATACTCCGGGACATTTGTATTAACGTTTCCTTCTGTAATGACTCACCATAAATTGCCTGAATGCCTCTGCGGTCGTCGTCTGGAAGCTCAAAGTTCTCGGTGTCGAACCACTGGTAAAACGGGGCCATGATGGCGGACGGGTTGTTGGAGTGTTCCAGACCCAGAGCGTGGCCCAGCTCATGGACCGCCACCAGGAAAACATCATTACCTTCACAAAAACCAAACACACCTCAGTGGTTAGAGACAATAAAAAAAACCAACATGTAACCATGGCAACAGTCACCACAGTGTTTTTACCTCCTTGGTCCACGGTCCCGGTAGTCCAGGGTTCTGCCAGGTCGAAGTGAGTGTCTCCACCGATGCCGTGCCCTGGGAAGTAAGCGTGTGCCAGGAAGCCTCCCTCGCCATCAAACGGTGTGCTGTCGCCATGGAAACCTTCAGAAAAGCTCAGCATGATGTCCGCAAACTTATCGACCTTGTCCCTGATGTGACTGTAGGGGATTTCTCTGAAGGTGAGGGGGATGGCGCTCTCCCACACCTGAAAAGCTTTTCGGATGGCTTCAAATGTGGCGCGTTGGCCCACTTTGGGAGTGTAATTCTCTATACTGTAGGAAGAAGGTGCAAAAAAGGAACATTAACCCTTTAACGCCTGAATTTAAATACCAGTTTAAATACAGTAATGTCTCCTTTTACCAAACACTGACTAATGAATAATCCAAGTTACAAAACACTTGTACGTAACATTTCTCTGAAAAAGTTACGAAGTGAAACCCCTGAAACTTTAAACATACTGTCCACTTGTACGTACAGTATGTACTTGTACGTACAGTATGTACTTGTTCATACAGTATGTACTTGTACATACAGTATGTACTTGTACGTATGTGTATAATTAGAAAATACTCACACAAAAATGACCAAAATATCCAGTAAAATTAACAAAATTATCAAGAAAATGAACAAAAATGACCAAAATATTCTGCATGTCTCTCTCTCTCTGTCTCTTTCTCTCTTTCTGTCTGTCTGTCTCTCTCTCCCTCTGTCTCTCTCTCTGTCTCTTTCTGTCTGTCTGTCTCTCTCTCCCTCTGTCTCTCTCTCTCTCTCTGTCTCTTTCTCTCTGTCTGTCTCTCTCTCCCTCTGTCTCTCTCTCCTCTCTGTCTCTTTCTCTCTGTCTGTCTCTTTCTCCCCCCTGTCTCTCTGTCTCTGTCTCTTTCTGTCTCTCTCTCTCTGTTTCTGTCTGTCTCTCTCTCTCCCCTCTGCCCCCCCCCTCTCTCTCTTTCTCTTTCTCTCTTGCGGTCTGTCTGTCTCTCTCTCTCTGTCTCTTTCTCTCTCTCTCCCTCTGTCTCTCTCTCTCTGTCTCTCTCTCTCTATCTGTCTCTCTCTCCCTCTCTCTCTCTCTCTCTCTGTCTCTTTCTCTCTGTCTCTCTCTCTCTCACTCTCTCTGTCTCTGTCTCTCTCTATCTCTTTCTGTCTCTCTCTCTCTGTTTCTGTCTGTCTCTCTCTCTCCCTTCTGTCTCCCTCTCCCCCTCTCTCCCTCTCTCTCTCTCTCTCTCTCCCTCTCTCTCTATCAAAGTGCAGAACATAAGTGTGTGTGTTCTGACCTAAATGTGATCTCAGACTTGTCCCATTTCAGACCCTGTACAGCGTATCGCTTCCTCCTCAGGTTCGTTTTCAGCTGTGGACCAAACTTGTCTGGGACGCCACACCGCGGCCGACTCATCGCCCTGGCAACAAGGAAATCACAGGACAATAATCGACACTGATTCTCCAGTAAAACCAGTGACAGTGGATGGAAACACTGGCTTTATGTTCAGTTAATGAAAGATTTGACTGAAAATGTCACTTTTTAAATTTACACTTTAAATTTACTCTGAAGTTTAACTCTTTAACTCCTGACGTTTTAGAAGTTTGACAAAAAAAAGAACAGAAACAGCCAAAGTGGTCAATAAAACAAACAAAAATGAATAATAGACCAACAAAATAATACGTAACATGAACAAAGTAAGACACAAACACACAGTAAATTTTGCAGTGTTAAATCAACACTTAGAGAATTTATTTAACTTCTTCTAGAGTGTATTTGGTCCCATTGTCTCCAAATTAACACTGCAAAATCTACAGTGCAGAACAAAGTTGGAGAAAGTTGGAAAATTAAATAAAGTAAACAAAATGTAGAAAAATAAGCAAAGAAATGAACAGAAACTAATACTTACAAAAATATAAAGAGATGGTGCTAAAATGAAGTTAAAAAGATAAATAATTGTAATTTGGTCCCAGTAATTTTCTCTTCTTTTTTTTTCTTTTTTCTCTTGCTTTTTTACACCCACAGGAAAATCACCACAACATGAAATGAGGGATAAGACATGATTTGCAATGAAAATGGAAAAATATGTAACTTTAAATTGAAATAAAATAATATATTAAAATCCATAATTAAAAATCAATAAATAAATGAATTAATTCAAATGAAAAGACAGTATTTTCCGCACTATAAGATGCACTGTCAATGTTTAAGGGTTTTTCATATATAAGGCACATTAGACGACTTTGTTAGGACTTTGGGACTTTATAAATAAAATAGAATAAAAATGTAATTGAATTAAGTGAAGCCAAAATAATGAGATAAAAGTAAAAATTATGAAATAAAAAGTCCAAATTCCAAGTTACTAAACACAACCAGAATTAATCCATATATAAGGCACACTGTGGTTTATATATGGATTTTAAGTCTTTTAAGTGCGCCTTATAGTCTGGAAAATATGGTAACTGAATAAATAAATACAAAAAGACAAATAAATAATAAAATACAAAAATGAAATGAAACAAATAAATTTTTAAAAAAGAAAATACTTTATAAATAAATAAAAAATTAAATAAAAAGACTGTGACTATTGTGCACATGGTTCCTGTGCAGCTGTGGTTCATGCTTTTGAACTGAACTCACTGTAACGTGTTGGAATCTATGGAGCCAGTGACGGTCAGACCATAAAAGCGTTGCATGGCACCTATGGCCGTTTGGATGGACTGTGGTGAGCGGATGGCCTGAGCTCTGACATCACCTGGAGGTAAGTATCCATACTGCTGCAGCCACGCCTGCAGGAGACAGGAAGACACTGTTAAGACACACGGACATAACGAGTATTCACAGGGTGACTAACCCAACCTTTGTTTAACATTGCTTGCCAAAAATAGTCCTGTTGGAATGTTCCTAAATTGTCTGATATAGTTTAATGTCTTCAGTTGTAAAATAAGACAATGTAAGAAATGACTGAATGAAACATATTTATTATTTTTCTGTACTTCTTCTCATTGTTCCTTTTGATATTAAGTTTCTATCATCAGCGTCAGTGTTAGTTATAGTCAGACTAGGCGGTTGCCTAGGGCCCCAGATGTCCCACAGAATTAGAATATTAAGCTACTGTATTTTCTGGACTATAAGGTGACCTGAAAAGACTTTAATTGTCTCACAGTGTGACGTATGTAGGAACTAATTCTGGTTATGCTTAGTGACTTGAAATTTTGATCTTTTGTCACATAATTTGGCCTTTCTATCACATAATTTGGCCTTTCTATCACATAATTTGGCCTTTCTATCACATAATTTTGATCTTTTGTCACATAATTTGGCCTTTCTATACCATCATTTTCTCTATTTATCTGATAATTTTGACTTTTTATCGCATAATTTTGACTTTTTAAGACATAGATTTCACTTTTTGTTGCATAATTTTGACTTTTTATCCTATAATTTAGATGTTTTAATCTTATCATTTGGCCATTTATCTCATAATTTAGACTTTTTATCACTACAATCATGCAACCGTCTGAGTACCATGAGGTTCAGGTTTTCTTCAAAATGAAGGAGCCAATCAGTGTTGTTGCGTGGAACTACCCCATGACTGGGCGGCGTTGCAATCAGTGTGCCATAAAGTGTCACAGCTTGACTTCAACATGAGTGGTTGAAGCATTCCGTCAGTCAAGATGACGGACAGATTGTTCATCTTCATGCAAGGGTTTTAGATAAGACCCCTCCTCTAAAAACAGATCGGTTGCAGACGGGTCCCAGATGATAATGTTAGACACCATCTGGCGACAGTCAGGTTAAGTGTAGGGTCTAAAACCGGACTGTCTGGACGTCTCTCATGCATCCTCACTGTTTACATTTTGTCCTTAGGGTGACATGTGACCCTTTAGAAGAGGTCTAAAAATAGAGTTTGATGTTTGACGTGTCCTAATCACTTCCTTGGTTCAAAATGGAAAAATCTAAATTTTTCAGTGTTCATCCAAATGGTGTGATTTTAATGTCAACTATATGTATGTACGACCAATCAACTAAAATTTGAACTGATTTTTAGTCCAGATAATCCCTTTAACCAACAGACAGATACTCAGTCTTGAATTTACATTTGAATTTTACTTTTCTACTGTTATACTTTTTTTTGACATTTGATCTTTGCCCAAAAATCATATTCTAAATTCATTTGTGAATTAATGTCACTAACCTCGGCATCAAAATTAAATATTATATTCAGTCCACCAGGGGGCAGTTTTCAGTCAAATATTCTGTCGTGTTTCAACCATTACTGATGAAACATGCAGTGTCGCAGTAATGAACATTATCAGCTGACACTTTTAACGTTACATAATCCACAAACATTATCTTTTGTTCGTTGTTTTGTTGTGTGTGAAACACTGTTCCTTGCTTTTCCTGTTTGCCTGTTACTGATGAAAGCCTCTAAACTGTTAGCTAAACTGTTAGCTAAACTGTTAGCTAAACTGTTAGCTAGTTTAAAAATGAGCAGGTACAAAAACAGACCCCATATGTAAACGTTGACAGGTTAGTTTTACCTGCTCACTTTAACTTTAACTCAGACGTGCTAACCCTAACCTGAGCTATTGTTCATGAATGAGCACGACTGACCACTGACCACTGACCACTGACCACTCTGCTGTTGGTTACGTATCAGCTGGACGCTAACATCTACAGGTGCTCAGATAAACCCAAACCCAGTCATGAACCTTTGTGTTCATGACTCAAATAAATTCCCCAGACGTAAAAAAAAACAAACCCTGAACTAAAAGCGTTTACAACCAGATTCACAAAAGTTAAATAAATAGACCTAATGATACCGTATACAGGTGAGAATATTAAGAGCTGCCTAATATTTGTTCGAACACGTCTCTCTTTCTTTCTTTTTTTTTAATAAGATTTGAATTATATTTAAATGTCAAATTTTGAAGTCAAAGCTCTTCTCATGTACGCTGTGTGCCAGCTCTGAAACAACAAAGACAGGGTTTTCTACATGTGTCAACCTGTGTGTGTTTTGGTTCAGCTCTTGTTTGGACCTGTGTCTTCCACAGATTTGCGTGATGCGTTCAGGGACAAAGGGCGTGTATACATGTGTGGGTTTTTGTGCAACACTGTGACTTTTCTGCAGCGGTGGCAACGTTCACAAACATATTAAATTTACTGTCTCCTACTGAAGTCTCTGTGACTTCAGTCCATTTATAAACTCTTAAAACTACTGCAACCAGACCAGATTTATGCTCAACTTATTACTGGGAAACTTTGTTGTGGGGTCATAAGTAGAGATGAGAGAGGAAAGAGAGGCCAAATAAAACACTGATGTCATTGTCAGGCACAATGACCCAGACAATCACGGCCAAAGACAACTGGAGCTGGTGACGCTGGAAAAAGAAACATTTTCAGCTACATTTGGGTTCCTCAAAGCCAGAAATTCAAATCTTATATGTCTGTGTCTGTCCTCATGTTCAACCAAAACCACCAGTATTTACCTTTTACTCATGAAAGTCTGGCCTGTTCTTTCCAGTGTCTCCAGCTGCTGCTCTAAAGGCTTCGTTCACACCAGGAAAGGTCGATAGTTCGCTTGCTTTGGTCCCAACCAAATGTTTTTTTTTTTTTTCATTTTGCCGTGGTTCACTTTCACACTGTACATTTTACTGTACAAATGGAACAATAGCTGTAAACAAAGCCACGCCCCCTGAGCTCATTCAGCTCTTGGTCAGCAACGACATGTGCAACGCAACGTCCGAAAGTTCAAAACTCTGATAGTCATGGAGTCTTTCAGTGCTGTTATTGTTTTTAATATTATTAGAATTATACGTCTTTTCCAGTTTTTACTGTTTCTGCAATAGATTGATTTCACGTGACATAACATTGCTACATTGTCATGTCGTAAAAAAAAATCACTAAAATCCACAAAAAATGAAGTAAAATGTTTTAAACATCCACTAAAATCCATAATAAAACAAATGGACTAATGATAAACTGAGGCAGAATATTGTTAAAATTGACATGATTTTACTTTTTTTTGCATTTGGATAATTTGTAAAAGTATTTTCATAATTCAATTGATTGTTTTACACTAAAAAATACCAAAAATGTGTAGTTGTTATTTATAGGTTATTTCCTCCACCAAGGAGGTCTGTCTGTCTGTCTGTCTGTCTGTCTGTCTGTCTGTCTGTCTGTCTGTCTGTTTGTCTGTCTGTCTGTCTGTCTGTCTGTCTGTCTGTCTGACTGTCTGTCTGTCTGACTGTCTGTCTGTTTGTCTGACTGTCTGTCTGTCTGTCTGACTGTCTGTCTGTCTGTCTGTCTGTCTGACTGTCTGTCAGCAGGATTACACAAAAAGTTCTAAATGGATTTTGATGAAAAGTTCAGGAATGATAGATAATGGGTCAAGGAAGAACCCATTAGATTTTGAGCAATGAAGGTCAAAGGTCAAGGTCACACCAAAGGTCAACATTTAAAACACATCATTGTTTTTCATTGACATGTCTGACCTTCACACATCACATGGGTCAACACCTATGGCTCCATCATGTTAAGTTTTGACGTGGTATCGAGCCTTGGTTTCTGTGACTGACTTGTTTTTATTGAATAAAATAATAAATTGAATTGAATAAAACAGAAAATGGTCATTATCCATTTTTTTTTTATTATTAATTAAAACACAAAAAGTAAAACTGAAAAAACGCATCACTATCTGTTTTTTCATTGTGGTTTTGGAAACAAATGATGAAGAAACAAGTAGTTTTTTTTATTGTCTTATTTTTGGTTTTATTTTGAAAAACACTCCAAAACCAGACCTCCCCACCATCGGCGCCTCCCCCTGATCACCACCAAAAAATACTCATTTCCAGATCACCCCATCATCAACCTACCCTGAAAATGTCATTGAAATATGTCCATAAGTTTTGGAATTATCTTGTACACAAACAAACAAATAAACAAACCAACAAACGGCAGCAAAAACATAACCTCATTGGTGGAGGTAACGATACATGGATCTATGATGTACATGATGAGTTTGTGTGAGTGTGTCCAACGCTAACATGGACTAAACTTCTTCTTTAGTGAGTGCTGCTAACGTGGACTAAACTTCTTCTTCTTTAGTGAGTGCTGCTAACATGGACTAAACTTCTTCTTCTTTAGTGAGTCCTGCTAACGTGGACTAAACTACTTCTTCTTTAGTGAGTGCTGCTAACATGGACTAAACTTCTTCTTTAGTGAGTGCTGCTAACATGGACTAAACTTCTTCTTTAGTGAGTGCTGCTAACATGGACTAAACTTCTTCTTTAGTGAGTGCTGCTAACATGGACTAAACTTCTTCTTCTTTAGTGAGTGCTGCTAACATGGACTAAACTTCTTCTTTAGTGAGTGCTGCTAACATGGACTAAACTTCTTCTTTAGTGAGTGCTGCTAACATGGACTAAACTTCTTCTTTAGTGAGTGCTGCTAACATGGACTAAACTTCTTCTTCTTTAGTGAGTGCTGCTAACGTGGACTAAACTTCTTCTTTAGTGAGTGCTGCTAACGTGGACTAAACTTCTTCTTCTTTAGTGAGTGCTGCTAACGTGGACTAAACTTCTTCTTCTTTAGTGAGTGCTGCTAACGTGGACTAAACTTCTTCTTTAGTGAGTGCTGCTAACATGGACTAAACTTCTTCTTTAGTGAGTGCTGCTAACATGGACTAAACTTCTTCTTCTTTAGTGAGTGCTGCTAACGTGGACTAAACTTCTTCTTTAGTGAGTGCTGCTAACGTGGACTAAACTTCTTCTTCTTTAGTGAGTGCTGCTAACATGGACTAAACTTCTTCTTTAGTGAGTGCTGCTAACGTGGACTAAACTACTTCTTCTTTAGTGAGTGCTGCTAACATGGACTAAACTTCTTCTTCTTTAGTGAGTGCTGCTAACGTGGACTAAACTTCTTCTTTAGTGAGTGCTGCTAACGTGGACTAAACTTTTTCTTCTTTAGTGAGTGCTGCTAACGTGGACTAAAGTTCTTCTTCTTTAGTGAGTGCTGCTAACGTGGACTAAAGTTCTTCTTCTTTAGTGAGTGCTGCTAACGTGGACTAAACTTCTTCTTTAGTGAGTGCTGCTAACGTGGACTAAAGTTCTTCTTCTTTAGTGAGTGCTGCTAACGTGGACTAAACTTCTTCTTTAGTGAGGGCTGCTAACGTGGACTAAACTTCTTCTTTAGTGAGTGCTGCTAACGTGGACTAAACTTCTTCTTCTTTAGTGAGTGCTGCTAACGTGGACTAAACTTCTTCTTTAGTGAGTGCTGCTAACGTGGACTAAACATCTTCTTTAGTGAGTGCTGCTAACGTGGACTAAACTTCTTCTTTAGTGAGTGCTGCTAACGTGGACTAAACTTCTTCTTCTTTAGTGAGTGCTGCTAACGTGGACTAAACTACTTCTTCTTTAGTGAGTGCTGCTAACGTGGACTAAACTTCTTCTTTAGTGAGCGCTGCTAATGTGGACTAAACTTCTTCTTCTTTAGTGAGTCCTGCTAACGTGGACTAAACTTCTTCTTCTTTAGTGAGTCCTGCTAACGTGGACTAAACTACTTCTTCTTTAGTGAGTGCTGCTAACGTGGACTAAACTTCTTCTTTAGTGAGTGCTGCTAACGTGGACTAAACTTCTTCTTCTTTAGTGAGTCCTGCTAACGTGGACTAAACTACTTCTTCTTTAGTGAGTGCTGCTAACGTGGACTAAACTTCTTCTTCTTTAGTGAGTGCTGCTAACGTGGACTAAACTTCTTCTTCTTTAGTGAGTGCTGCTAACATGGACTAAACTACTTCTTCTTTAGTGAGTGCTGCTAACGTGGACTAAACTACTTCTTCTTTAGTGAGTGCTGCTAACGTGGACTAAACTTCTTCTTTAGTGAGTGCTGCTAACATGGACTAAACTACTTCTTTAGTGAGTGCTGCTAACGTGGACTAAACTTCTTCTTCTTTAGTGAGTGCTGCTAACGTGGACTAAACTTCTTCTTCTTTAGTGTGTGCTGCTAACGTGGACTAAACTTCTTCTTCTTTAGTGAGTGCTGCTAACGTGGACTAAACTACTTCTTTAGTGAGTGCTGCTAACGTGGACTAAACTTCTTCTTCTTTAGTGACTGCTGCTAACATGGACTAAACTTCTTCTTTAGTGAGTGCTGCTAACGTGGACTAAACTTCTTCTTTAGTGAGTGCTGCTAACGTGGACTAAACTACTTCTTTAGTGAGTGCTGCTAACATGGACTAAACTTCTTCTTTAGTGAGTGCTGCTAACGTGGACTAAACTTCTTCTTCTTTAGTGAGTGCTGCTAACGTGGACTAAACTTCTTCTTCTTTAGTGAGTGCTGCTAACGTGGACTAAACTTCTTCTTCTTTAGTGAGTGCTGCTAACGTGGACTAAACTTCTTCTTCTTTAGTGAGTGCTGCTAACATGGACTAAACTTCTTCTTCTTTAGTGAGTGCTGCTAACATGGACTAAACTACTTCTTCTTTAGTGAGTGCTGCTAACGTGGACTAAACTACTTCTTCTTTAGTGAGTGCTGCTAACGTGGACTAAACTTCTTCTTTAGTGAGTGCTGCTAACATGGACTAAACTACTTCTTTAGTGAGTGCTGCTAACGTGGACTAAACTTCTTCTTCTTTAGTGAGTGCTGCTAACGTGGACTAAACTTCTTCTTCTTTAGTGTGTGCTGCTAACGTGGACTAAACTTCTTCTTCTTTAGTGAGTGCTGCTAACGTGGACTAAACTACTTCTTTAGTGAGTGCTGCTAACGTGGACTAAACTTCTTCTTCTTTAGTGAGTGCTGCTAACATGGACTAAACTTCTTCTTTAGTGAGTGCTGCTAACGTGGACTAAACTTCTTCTTTAGTGAGTGCTGCTAACGTGGACTAAACTACTTCTTTAGTGAGTGCTGCTAACATGGACTAAACTTCTTCTTTAGTGAGTGCTGCTAACATGGACTAAACTTCTTCTTCTTTAGTGAGTGCTGCTAACGTGGACTAAACTTCTTCTTTAGTGAGTGCTGCTAACATGGACTAAACTTCTTCTTTAGTGAGTGCTGCTAACGTGGACTAAACTTCTTCTTCTTTAGTGAGTGCTGCTAACGTGGACTAAACTTCTTCTTCTTTAGTGAGTGCTGCTAACGTGGACTAAACTTCTTCTTCTTTAGTGAGTGCTGCTAACGTGGACTAAACTTCTTCTTCTTTAGTGAGTGCTGCTAACATGGACTAAACTACTTCTTCTTTAGTGAGTGCTGCTAACGTGGACTAAACTTCTTCTTCTTTAGTGAGTGCTGCTAACGTGGACTAAACTACTTCTTCTTTAGTGAGTGCTGCTAACGTGGACTAAACTTCTTCTTTAGTGAGTGCTGCTAACATGGACTAAACTACTTCTTTAGTGAGTGCTGCTAACGTGGACTAAACTTCTTCTTCTTTAGTGAGTGCTGCTAACGTGGACTAAACTTCTTCTTCTTTAGTGTGTGCTGCTAACGTGGACTAAACTTCTTCTTCTTTAGTGAGTGCTGCTAACGTGGACTAAACTACTTCTTTAGTGAGTGCTGCTAACGTGGACTAAACTTCTTCTTCTTTAGTGAGTGCTGCTAACATGGACTAAACTTCTTCTTTAGTGAGTGCTGCTAACGTGGACTAAACTTCTTCTTTAGTGAGTGCTGCTAACGTGGACTAAACTACTTCTTTAGTGAGTGCTGCTAACATGGACTAAACTTCTTCTTTAGTGAGTGCTGCTAACATGGACTAAACTTCTTCTTCTTTAGTGAGTGCTGCTAACGTGGACTAAACTTCTTCTTTAGTGAGTGCTGCTAACGTGGACTAAACTTCTTCTTTAGTGAGTGCTGCTAACGTGGACTAAACTTCTTCTTCTTTAGTGAGTGCTGCTAACGTGGACTAAACTTCTTCTTCTTTAGTGAGTCCTGCTAACGTGGACTAAACTTCTTCTTCTTTAGTGAGTGCTGCAGTGTGTTCCTGTGGCTCCAGTGTGGTGACTCGTCTGCTTCTATAAAAACATCGGCTGCTCCACTGGCTGAAAACTCTCCCCCACACCATCCAGACCTCCTCCAGTTCCAAACTACTCCTTCATACACCGCCACCTCCGGTCAACATGCCAGATATCCCAGCATGCACCCCTCCTCCCTGGAACTCCCAGCAGCCTCCATCAAAGCTTCTCTTTATTGAGACTCGTACATGGCCGGTATTGTTGGCCTTGGGGGTAGGTGTGGGGACGACTGCACAACCATGTGGGGACGACTGCACAACCATGTGGGGACGACTGCAGGGCCGTGTGGGGATGACTGCACAACCATGTGGGGACGACTGCACAACCATGTGGGGTTGACTGCAGGGCCATGTGGGGACGACTGCAGGGCCATGTGGGGACGACTGCAGGGCCATGTGGGGACGACTGCAGGGCCATGTGGGGACGACTGCATGGCCATGTGGGGACAACTGCATGGCCATGTCTGTGTATGGTCAAAGGGTGTGTGAGTGTGTATTCCTATCTTTATGGGGGTATTGAAATGTTTACACAGTCACAACATGGGGACCTCTGACACTATGGGAACCAAAAATCTGGTCTCTACGAGGGTTAAATATAAAGAAAGGTAATCATGTGCCCCTATCATTAACATTAATTTCTTTTTCTAGGAAGTCCCCATAAAGCATGATTGAAATGGGTGCAAAACAAAACATGTATTTGATGTGTTTCCTTTATAAAAAATATTTTTATGTATTTTTTTAATTTATGTTTAAATTTGTATCCTTTATTTTTTTATTTATTCTGTATATTTATAAATGTATTTATGTATTTTATTTTTGAAATAATTTTTTATTCATTCATTTTTATTTTATTCTTTATGTAATTAAATTTTCTAATTTATATATATATATATACATACATACAAAAGACGTATTTACACTCACTACCCAATGTCTACTTGATTACAAAATTGGTCCTCATGAGACATGGAAACAAGTGTGTGTGTATGTGTGTGTGTGTGTGTGTGTGTGCAGTAGTGTGTGTGTGTGTGCAGTAGTGTGTGTGTGTGTGTGTGTGTGTGTGTGTGTGCAGTAGTGTGTGGTCTTCAGAGCATAATGCATACATTTTTACC
This sequence comes from Siphamia tubifer, assembly GCA_020466265.1. NCBI lineage: Eukaryota > Metazoa > Chordata > Actinopteri > Kurtiformes > Apogonidae > Siphamia > Siphamia tubifer. The sequence goes on along the minus strand of CM035800.1, from coordinate 1,180,408 downwards.
AGTGTGGGTGATGTAAATGTAGTGGAAGTAGTAATTTTGGTGAAGTGGTAAAGTGTACAGAACAGGATTGTGTGACCTGACTGTGACCTTATACAGCTTTACATGTACATGTACACACAATATTCATATTATTACACTCGAAACAATATATATATATATATATATATATATATATATATATATATATATATATATATATATATATATATATATATATATATATATGGAAGTAACTAAGTACAAGTACTTCCTTTATTGTACTTAAGTACAGTTTTAGATACCTTTACTTTACTTGAGTATTTATATTTATGGCAACTTTTTACTTTTACTCCCTACATTTTTGTATAAATATTTGTACTTTATACTCTTTACATTTATATAAATATATGTACTTTATACTCTTTATATTTATATAAATATATGTACTTTATACTCTTTACATTTATATAAATATATATAATATATAATATAATGTATATATATATATATATATATATATATATATATATATATATATATATATATATATATATATATATATATATATATATATATATATATATATTAATAATAATAATAATAATAATAATAATAATAATAATAATAATAATAATAATAAAACAGATGTCAACAAGATAAAAAACAATATAACATAAACAATAGAAAACAATAATATAAAATACAAGGCCACCCTCATCCTCTCTCTCTCTCTCTCTCTCTCTCTCTCTCTCTCTCTGGTCACACACTCTTACTCATATTCACATTATCATGACAGTCATTAGTTTCCTGGTCATGCAGTATAAATATCCTCTTCACTAGTTCCTCTACATTTCTATAAAAGAAGTGTAAAAATCCCCCACTGTTAAAACTGTGGTGGTAACGTCACAACACGACTAAACATTTATACTGTTTTAGAACCAGTTGGAGGAGGTGTGTGTGTGGGGGGTCTGTCAATAAATGTGCCCATGGTAAGTTTTTTTCAACACTATTTATGTACTGTAGTTAGCTAACCACATGTACTGTGGTTAGCTAAACACATGTACTGTAGTTAGCTAACCACATGTACTGTAGTTAGCTAACCACATGTACTGTGGTTAGCTAAACACATGTACTGTAGTTAGCTAAACACATGTACTGTAGTTAGCTAACCACATGTACTGTAGTTAGCTAACCACATGTACTGTAGTTAGCTAACCACATGTACTGTAGTTAGCTAAACACGTGTACTGTAGTTAGCTAAACACATGTACTGTAGTTAGCTAACCACATGTACTGTAGTTAGCTAAACACATGTACTGTAGTTAGCTAACCACATGTACTGTAGTTAGCTAAACACATGTACTGTAGTTAGCTAACCACATGTACTGTAGTTAGCTAAACACATGTACTGTAGTTAGCTAACCACATGTACTGTAGTTAGCTAAACTACAGTTTAGCTATTTGAAAACCAGGGACCAGAAAAGGTCAGCGAACAACAGCTGCAGAGTTTCTCGCTGACACACTTCGCAGCAGAGAAAAATGTTTAAAAACAGAGTCTTAATATGAGGCGAGAGGACGACTGCCAACTGTCAAAACAACATTAGTCTGAAAGTCACATTTGGAAAAAGGTCTGAACTGCTTTATTTCCTGTGTTCCCACCAGGAATGAAGAAAGAACCAAAGCACAAACGTGAAGGACGACAGCAGATGATGAGAGGTAAAAACATTAAGAGTAAAGCCACTGCAGCACCACTGAATATCCATCTGAACCACTGACTCACTCGTTCCTCTCTCTCTTTGCCAACGGAAAATACTGAAAATTCTGCTCATGAGCGGCTGAACCTCACATCGCCTTCATTTCTTTGGCGTCTGTGACCCAGTTAGCGCTCAGACCAGGTTTTGTTGTTCCATTTCCACCTCTAAACCGTCAAACAGGGGAAATGTTGGCTTCTTCAGATAAAAAATGACATAAAAAGTCAAAATACACAGGATAATATTATAATAAATTGTCATAAATCACTTAAACAGAAAAAATAAAGTTGTACACATTCACCATCAACCAAAGCGTCTACTGATCTAAACCTGCTGATCTTATCAATAAATGTACAAAAAAATGGTGTAAAAATGTAGTTTGTAACTTTTAAATTGTGGTCAGATGTGACATTAAAAGGCTCTGCAGTTACCATAGTAACCATCATCTGCTACAACTTTGATTCACCAGTAAAACCCACAGAGTTGGATTAATGACAGCGGATGGAAACATTTGTTTTATATTCAATTAATTATAATGAATTCTGTCTGTCTGTCTGAATTCTGTCTGTCTGTCTGAATTCTATCTGTCTGTCTGAATTCTGTCTGTCTGAATTTTATCTGTCTGTCTGAATTGTATCTGTCTGTCTGAATTCTATCTGTCTGTCTGAATTCTGTCTGTCTGTCTGAATTCTGTCTGTCTGAATTTTATCTGTCTGTCTGAATTGTATCTGTCTGTCTGAATTCTGTCTGTCTGTCTGAATTCTGTCTGTCTTTCTGAATTCTATCTGTCTGTCTGAATTCTGTCTGTCTGAATTTTATCTGTCTGTCTGAATTGTATCTGTCTGTCTGAATTGTATCTGTCTGTCTGAATTCTGTCTGTCTGTCTGAATTCTGTCTGTCTGTCTGAATTCTGTCTGTCTGTCTGAATTCTATCTGTCTGTCTGAATTCTGTCTGTCTGTCTGAATTCTGTCTGTCTGTCTGAATTCTGCCTGTCTGTCTGAATTCTATCTGTCTGTCTGAATTCTGTCTGTCTGTCTGAATTCTATCTGTCTGTCTGAATTCTGTCTGTCTGTCTGAATTCTGTCTGTCTGTCTGAATTCTGTCTGCCTGACCGTCTGTTCAATTTTTGTCGACTAATCGTTGCAGTCCTATTAGTATTAGTTTAGACTTTTTATCTCATCATTTGATGTTTTTTTGTCATGATTTTCACGTCACTTACCAGCCCTTATAGCCCAGTTCCAAATGAAAAAAGCCTAAAAAATAAACCGTTCATTGATCGGTCATTGGACGACCAGCTGCACCCGCTCATCCCCAGTGTGGTTCTACAGAAGGACGAGCTTGTGTTTTGTTTTTGCCGTGGAAACGATCATCTGTGTTCGTCCTGGAAGTGCAGCAGTTGTTGATTAAAGCAGATTGATCAGATTATTTGGACAGTTCATCAGTTCATCAGTTCATCAGTTCATCAGTTCATCAGTGCAGCAGCACCAGCCGCAGCCTTAGCTTTGATGCTACATCAGCAGCAGCTCCAGTTCAGATAAAGGGAATTAGAGCCAGATGTGTTTTGATGGGATCCATGAGCCTCTGCTGGGATCACAAGACATGTGTCTCTGTACGGCAAGAGGACATTTACCCAAGGACATTTTTAACTAGATCCTGTTTTAGACACAACTGTTTTCATCACAGGTGGTAAAAGTACTTCCATTCTGTATCTAAGTAGAAGTACACGGTCCTATGAAGTAAAAAGACAAACTGCATTTTTTGTTGTAAATGAGTTATTGTATTTTTTCCAACATTTAATTTTCCAACATTTCCAACATTTAAATCATTCTTGATCATATAATAAAATATTTCATCTCAAATATCTGTAGTTTTGTATGAAATAGTCAGTGTTTGTTCAGTAACTGTTAAAGTACGAGTAAAAATAAACAGAAAGACACTAAAGACCATTACTGTGTCCTTACCTATGTCCATTTAGGACCCTGCTGGACTATAAGGTGAACTGGACTATAAGGTAAACTGGACTATAAGGTGGACTGGACTATAAGGTGGACTGGACTATAAGGCGAACTAGACTATAAGGTGAACTGGACTATAAGGTGAACTGGACTATAAGGTGAACTGGACTACAAGGTGAACTGGACTACAAGGTGAACTGGACTATAAGGTGAACTGGACTACAAGGGGGACTGGACTATAAGGTGGACTGGACTATAAGGTGAACTGGACTATAAGGTGAACTGGACTATAAGGGGGACTGGACTATAAGGTGAACTGGACTATAAGGTGAACTGGACTATAAGGGGGACTGGACTATAAGGTGAACTGGACTACAAGGTGAACTGGACTACAAGGTGAACTGGACTATAAGGTGAACTGGACTACAAGGTGAACTGGACTATAAGGTGAACTGGACTACAAGGTGAACTGGACTACAAGGTGAACTGGACTATAAGGTGAACTGGACTACAAGGGGGACTGGACTATAAGGTGGACTGGACTATAAGGTGAACTGGACTATAAGGTGAACTGGACTATAAGGGGGACTGGACTATAAGGTGAACTGGACTATAAGGTGAACTGGACTATAAGGGGGACTGGACTATAAGGTGAACTGGACTATAAGGTAAACTGGACTATAAGGTGAACTGGACTATAAGGTAAACTGGACTATAAGGTGAACTGGACTATAAGGTAAACTGGACTATAAGGTGAACTGGACTATAAGGTAAACTGGACTATAAGGTGAACTGGACTATAAGGTAAACTGGACTATAAGGTGGACTGGACTATAAGGTGAACTGGACTATAAGGTGGACTGGACTATAATGTGGACTTTCATATATAAGACCCATTAAGTGAAGCCAAAATGATGATATGTAAAGTCATGGCGTCTCTATCACATGTCACACCAAACATCTCTCGACTGCAAGAGGAAATTTTCCCAAGTTTGTATTTTTTCCACCAGATCCTGTTTCTGTTTTAGCCAGAGCTGTTTTCATTACTGTCCACTTCCTCTGCTCACAAGGTCGAACGGAGCCTTTTATTGAAGCACAGGAAGGTTAGACAAGTGGAAGCAGATGCTGAGGATGAACAGGTCCAGACTTTTATCCAGTCCTGGTTTCATTCTACACTTGACTGTTGTGGTGGAAGCGACATGTGTCACACTGGGATGTTCAGGATATTCAAACACAAACCAAACAAATACTCCCTTATCATCACTTTCCTTATTCTGACTGGTGCTGCAGCCACCCTGTGGTGACTGACCCCGCCCCCTTTGACCCACAGTCTGCAAATGTGTCCTTAAAGGTTCTGATGTCCATGCACATCAACAGCGAGAGTATTATCTGGAGTAAAAGGCGCAATGAATGACAATGAATGGTTTATTTTCAGGGGGTTTTCATAGATAAGGTGCATGAAGTGAAGTCAAAATCATAAGAAGAAAAATCTAAATTTTGAGACGAAAAGTCAAAATCATGAGAAAAAAGTCAAAATCATGAGAAAAAAGTCAAAATCATGAGAAGAAAAGTCAAAATCATGAGAAAAAAAGTCAAAATCATGAGAAAAAAGTCAAAATCGTGAGAAGAAAAGTCAAAATCATGAGAAAAAAAGGCAAAATCATGAGAAAAAAAAGTCAAAATCATGAGAGGAAAAGGCAAAATCATAAGAAAAAAAGTCCAAATCATGAGAAGAAAAGTCAAAATCATGAGAAGAAAAGGCAAAATCATGAGAAAAAAAAGTCAAAATCATGAGAAGAAAAGGCAAAATCATGAGAAGAAAAGTCCAAATCATGAGAAAAAAAGGCAAAATCATGAGAAGAAAAGGCAAAATCATGAGAAAAAAAAGGCAAAATCATGAGAAAAAAAGGCAAAATCATGAGAAAAAAAGGCAAAATCATGAGAAAAAAAAGGCAAAATCATGAGAAAAAAGTCAAAATTGTGAGAAGAAAAGGCAAAATCATGAGAAAAAAAAGTCAAAATCATGAGAAGAAAAGGCAAAATCATGAGAAAAAAAAGTCAAAATCATGAGAGGAAAAGGCAAAATCATGAGAAAAAAAAGTCAAAATCATGAGAGGAAAAGGCAAAATCATAAGAAAAAAAGTCCAAATCATGAGAAGAAAAGTCAAAATCATGAGAAGAAAAGGCAAAATCATGAGAAAAAAAAGTCAAAATCATGAGAAGAAAAGGCAAAATCATGAGAAGAAAAGTCCAAATCATGAGAAAAAAAGGCAAAATCATGAGAAGAAAAGGCAAAATCATGAGAAAAAAAAGGCAAAATCATGAGAAAAAAAGGCAAAATCATGAGAAAAAAAGGCAAAATCATGAGAAAAAAAAGGCAAAATCATGAGAAAAAAGTCAAAATTGTGAGAAGAAAAGGCAAAATCATGAGAAAAAAAAGTCAAAATCATGAGAAGAAAAGGCAAAATCATGAGAAGAAAAGGCAAAATCATGAGAAGAAAAGGCAAAATCATGAGAAAAAAGGCAAAATCATGAGAAGAAAAGGCAAAATTTTTAGATAAAATATCCAAATCATGAAATAAAAATTAAAAAGAATGAGGTAAAAAGCCAAAATGTTTGGATAAAATATCAAAATTATCAATTAAAAAAACTAAAATTATGAGATAAAAAGCTTTGACTTCACTGAATGCACCTTATAGTCCAGTGCGCCTTATGAATGAAAAACCCTAAAAAATAAACCTTATAGTGTGGAAAACATCCCACCTCCCCTTTAGGAGTTGGGCTAAAAACATCTGTATTAAATAGTTTTTTTGTTTCCACACAGACTGGTGTGTTGATCACAGGTGATGTCATCCAAGCCCATCATTACAGCTGATCCTCTTTATGCACCACAGCTGATGACATGTGAGTACTAACGTTCTGTACTCAAGTACAAGTACAGAAAAAAAATACTCTGGTAAAAGTACAAGTACTGATTCAAAAAAGTACAACTTTTGAATTGTCGGTAATGAGGTAAAAAAAAGGAAAACTTAAAAAAAATCCTTTGCCCTGGATGAAATAATACATATTTAAGCAGGAAAATGATAAAAGTTTCAAAAATATCTAAAAATAAAACCTTTAAAAGTGACTTAGTGTGTAGATAATGTGTTTGATCAGGTCACAGTTACTTAAGTTAGTGGATATGGACAGAACATTTAGGAAGAGAAAAGTTAGAATTGTGATAAAAAGTCATTATTACTAAAAAAAATGCACAATTAAGTCTAAAATATGAGAATAAAAAGTCATAAATATGAGAAAAGAAATGTCTATTAATGAGAAAAAAATTGTCAAAATTGTGAAAAGAAAAATACATACATAAAAAATTCATACAGATTCAAATAAATATACGATTAAAAAAGGAATCCTTGCAGCTGAAATAATTAAATATATAAAATGAATAATTAAAAACAAATAAAAGAGGAAATAAAAATATATTAATTCATTTAAAAAATAAAATATATACAAATATAAACAAATAAATAAAAAATACATGAAAATCAAAGAATATAAATGGATACATACATAAAATAAATAAAAGTAAATAAAGAATTTTTTTTTTTTTTAAATTAAAAAATATATAGAACAAAATAATTAAAATAATAAAAAATGGTTGTACATTATACTGCCCCCCCTGGGGGTAAAATAGTTGAATATGAACAGAAGGAATAAAACTTTTCTAACCTTTACTTTTTATTTAATATGTTTGTCAGTTTAAAATGATATTATTTTATAAAACGCTTCACATGTTACTTCACAGCTGATGAACATGATACTAGAATATAGATGTGTTTACTCACTTTGTTTCAATTTGCACTTTTTATCTCATAATTTTTTATTTTTATTTCACAATATTGACTTTTTATCTTGTGCTTTTGATTTTTTGTCTCACAAGTTTTGCTTTTTATCTCATAATTATTGTGTTTTATCTCATAATTTTTTATTTTTATCTCATAATTATTGTGTTTTATCTCATAATTATTGTGTTTTATCTCATAATTTTTGCTTTTTATCTCATAATTTTTGCTTTTTATCTCATAATTTTTTATTTTTATCTCATAATTTTTTATTTTTATCTCATAATTTTTGCTTTTTATCTCATAATTTTTTATTTTTATCTCATAATTTTTTATTTTTATCTCATAATTTTTTATTTTTATCTCATAATTTTTGCTTTTTATCTCAGAATTTTTGCTTTTTATCTCATAATTATTGTGTTTTATCTCATGATTTTTGCTTTTTATCTCATAATTTTTGCTTTTTATCTCATAATTTTTGCTTTTTATCTCATAATTTTTGCTTTTTATCTCATAATTTTTGCTTTTTATCTCATAATTATTGCTTTTTATCTCATAATTATTGTGTTTTATCTCATAATTATTGTGTTTTATCTCATAATTATTGCTTTTTATCTCATAATTTTTGCTTTTTATCTCATAATTATTGCGTTTTATCTCAGGATTTTGACTTTATCTTATCATTTTGACTTTATTTCCTAATTTTGATGTTTTATCTTAACATTAATATAAATCTTGACATGTTGCTCCACAGCTGCTAAACATGACAGTAGAGTAAACATGGTTGTGTTCTCTCTTTGTTTACACTCATTCATCAGTGTGTCATGTGGTTGCCGTTGGAGACCATCTGCCTGGTGTAAACTGTCTGACTTCTCCTCCATGTCTGGCTTTTACTCACACGCCAGCATCTTGTGGTCAGTGACTAAGGTCCTACATGTATCCTGTGTCCACCAGCAGTAACACTGTGTGTTCTGGAACTTTTTTAACTTCCTGTTACTGATGCATCCTGTCCTTTTAACAACACAAACAACATCTGCACATATGTTCTGTACCTTCTACTATTGTCATAATCACAGGTGGAAGTAACTCAGTAGAAATACTTAAAGGGATTATAATTAAGGGAGTAAAAATAAGTTGAGAAAATTGTGAAATAAAAAGTAAATATTGTGAAATAAAAAGTGTAAAGTATGAGGCGTCGCTGTCTGCATGTTAGTGATAGTGTCAGTGTTTGTTCTTAGGTTGTTGTCGACCTTTACAGTAAATGTAGAATAGTGTGTGTGAACCTAATCATTTTACACCTGATGACAACATATGTTGTTGAGTTTAGAGCTGGAGTGTCTTCTTCCTTCAGACAGGACACACATATGTCCACATATGTCCACATATGTCCACATATGTCCACATATGTCCACATATGTCCACATATGTCCACATATGTCCACATATGTCCATGGTTCTGCAACTTCATTCTACTGGACCTGTTTACACGAGAGCTTTAGTCCTGTTGAATCCAGAATAAAGGTCTATTCCTCTTTCAGAATAAAGGTCTATTCCTCTTTCAGAATAAAGGTTAATTCCTCTTTCAGAATAAAGGTTAATTCGTCTTTCAGAATAAAGGTGTATTCCTCTTTCAGAATAAAGGTCTATTCCTCTTTCAGAATAAAGGTCTATTCCTCTTTCAGAATAAAGGTCTATTCCTCTTTCAGAATAAAGGTCTATTCCTCTTTCAGAATAAAGGTCTATTCCTCTTTCAGATGAACCATGTAAACACTTAATTCCAGTTGAAAATGATAATTTACTATTAAACTGAATTCAGAATAAAGTCACACACTAGGACCACGCAATTATTCCTGTTATTCTGCACATGCTCTTGGTCTGGTTGCCATGACGATTCACAAATTCTGGTGCCTGTGTTCCGTCAATTCCGGCATCCTGTCACATTGGGCTCCCAAGTCTTTGTGAGCAGTCTTTCAATTCACAGCCAGATGTGCAATTGTAAAATAAAGTAAAATAAAACTATATTAACATTAGTACGTTTTAAGTCCAGGGTTCCTACAGAACCTTGAAAAGTCTTAAAAGGCATTGAATTCATTTGTTGTAATAATAAGGCCTTAATTGTCATTAGTCAGATTTTTGTTAGTTTAAAATAAAAAGTATTTGTTAACATTTAGGCTGTTTATATTATAAAAATAATTTATGTTGAGTAGAAAATGAAGACACATCATTCTGTGAGTGTAGTATTCCTTTAACTATACTGAGAGTGTGTGTGTGTGTGTGTGTGTGTGTGTGCGTATGTGTGTGTGTGTGTGTGTGTGTGTGTGTGTGTGTGCGTATGTGTGTGTGTGTGTGTGTGTGTGTGTGTGTGTGTGTGTGTGTGTGTGTGTGCGTATGTGTGTGTGTGTGTGTGTGTGTGTGTGTGCGTATGTGTGTGTGCGTGTGTGTGTGTGTGTGTGTGTGTGTGCGTATGTGTGTGTGTGTGTGTGCGTATGTGTGTGTGTGTGTGTATGTGTGTGTGTGTGTGTGTGCGTATGTGTGTGTGTGTGTGTGTGTGTGTGCGTATGTGTGTGTGTGTGTGTGTGTGTGCGTATGTGTGTGTGTGTGTGTATGTGTGTGTGTGTGTGTGTGTGTGCGTATGTGTGTGTGTGTGTGTGTGTGTGTGTGTGCGTATGTGTGTGTGCGTATGTGTGTGTGTGTGTGTGTGTGTGTGTGTGCGTATGTGTGTGTGCGTGTGTGTGCGTGTGTGTGTGTGCGTGCGTGTGTGTGCGTGCGTGTGTGGGCGGGTCTATCACAGGACATGTGGGCGGGTCTATCACAGGACATGTGGGCGGGTCTATCACTACCACGGCCTGGCAGGACTATCCAATCACATTTCTCCTACTGTTGCGTCTTCGTATAAACAAGTATTTCCTTCTGAATACACTCGTCTAAATGGATGAAAAACTGAAGATGAGACGACAGTTTTACATGAACTAATCTTTATTTGACAGAGACAGTGCACAATATACGATTGAGCCTGATTATAGCCACAAGGCTAATTTTCATCTGTAGTTCCTGCGTCTTCTGTTTTCATCGTCTCCGTATAAATGTAAACTAAAACTAAATACAATATTTGAAAAATAACATAGTAAAAAAAGTCAACATATAATGGGAGCATTATATGATATCAATAGTAATGTTTCCAAATGAAAAGTAAAGTATTTTGATGGAATAATGTCAATTTGTAGAGATTATTGTCAATTTTGGCTAATGGCAGCTCATTTAGACACGGATGAACTTTTGACAGAACACCGACATTAGTTTGTGGATTCAATGCTTCATAATTATGACAAAAATAAAGTCAAACATCAGATGTAATATCTGGTGTAACAGGTTAGAGTAGGCTAACGCTAATGCTAACATCACATGTAATATCTGGTCTAAAAGGTTAGCGTTAGGGTATGCTAATGCTAATGCTAACACTAATGCTAACATCACATGTAGTATCTGGTCTAATATGTTGATCATTGAAACCAACACAAAACAGGAAGTGGTTGCCATGGTTTTCTTCCAGAAGACATCCAGACGTTAAGCGGCCATTTTGTCCAATCAGAGCCCTCTGTACCTCCAGCTCTGAAAGAACAATTAACTAAAGCGGAATACACCTGTTTCCATGTCTGTCTATTAGCAGATTAGCAAGATAACTAAAGATGATTGATAA
>CM035800.1:1151692-1164192 GCA_020466265.1 Siphamia tubifer | reverse complement strand
AGAGAGAGTTGTCTTTTTAATTTCATTGTACATTTGTATGACAAAGTATTATATTCTATTATCATAATTATTATTATTAACAACAATAATAATAATGCAGTCCTAATTTAGTGTATTATTATTATTATTATTATTATTATTATTATTATTATTATTATTATTATTATTATTATTATTATTATTATTATTATTATTATTATTATTATTATTATTATTATTATTAGTATTAGTATTAGTATTAGTATTAGTATTATTATTAGTATTAGTATTATTATTATTAGTAGTAGTAGTATTAGTATTAGTAGTATTATTATTAGTATTAGTATTAGTAGTATTAGTATTAGTAGTAGTATTAGTAGTAGTAGTATTAGTAGTAGTATTAGTATTAGTAGTAGTAGTAGTAGTAGTAGTGATAATAATTGGGTTAATAGTAATAATAATTCCTTATTTCTTGACTGTATTTGTAGTTCTTTTTGTGAATTAACCTTCCTGTTATATTTCAACCAGCGGCGCCATCTTGTGTTCAGACAAACATACTTCACCTTCTTCACTGTCACACATTCTTATCACAATCATCGTCGCATATGTAAATGTGTATAGACTGTGTATAGACTGACTATATCGTAAATAGATAGTGGGCTTAGGAATATTTAAAATGTAGATATTTATGAATAAAATGATTCTTTAAAATAATGGACACGGGAAGCCCCGCCCTTCCCGTCATGAGCTAATTCTATACGGAAGTTGCTCAGAATTTGTCAACAAGAAAGGCCGACTAACATGGTAACGTGCTGGGCTCTTGTGCCATTTTTTACTAATTTTATTATGTTTTCCTAGCTTCTAACCTATATCATTTGATTGCTTTGACTACTAAAACTCTTAAGGTCGATTGTAAAACCCGTTTTAGTTCATGTCGTGTCTTAAAAATTGCGACTAAGGCGGGTGACAGAAGTGAGGATATTAGCATTAGCTGTTAGCTTTGGCAGGAAGCTAGCTCTGAAAGCTGTGTTTTACTAAAGAAGACGACGAGCTGTTCTCTGCTTCTTCAAAGCGAAACTACACTCTGGTGTCATTTTCTGAACTTTTTGGTGACTTCTGAAGGTGTCTTAAGAGTATGTCTTCTTCACTGGGAACATGGTTCATTCCGCTGGTGTTTGCTCGCGGAAATACTGGCTCTAAGGACGTCATTGTTTGGATGATTATAGGAAGGAAAGTAGGTGTTTGTGTAGAAACATAAAATAATAACACCATACGACTCTGGGAACTGTGAGGACATAATGTCTTCACTAAATATGTGTATAGACATGACTGTTTCTTGAACTAATAAGGGCAGTGTTTACATTTTTGGGACACGAGAAGCTACTGATTAAATACTGTGGACATTCTGTCTGTAGGATTAGTGACAAGATGTTAATGTTGTGTTTGATGGAATGAAATCTTTAGTTCAAAGATGTAGGAAATAAAATCAATAAAACATCAGTAATGATACACAAAGGAATGATAACTAAACAAAAGGGGGGGCATATATACACACTCACACACCGATACATTAGACCTTTTTTTTGTTATTTTAAAGCCAGTTGCTATGATTCTCATTCTTCATGCTGTTTATTTTTGTCAAAAACGCCTGCCATGTTGCCCCATTTTGCCTCATAACTTCACTACCCTTACCCATAGGGCATTTTTGTGGGTAAACAAGACAATAAAAATTAGAGACATGAAAAATTTTAAAAGACAATAATGTCAGTAAACGCTCCAGTGAACAGTAATGTTTTCAGGCCTGATTTAAATGAACTGACAGTTTTTCTCAGACCTCAGGTATTCAGGTAGTTTGTTCCACAGGTGAGTAGCTTTACTTTGTTTGGTTCTGATTTTGGGAACACACAGTAAACCTGTTCCTGATGACCTATGACCTCGGGGCTCTGGATGCTTCACATGGAACCAGTTGTACATAAAGTTCTTACTTTTTTAATCTATTGTTTGTGTCTATTTTATTTATTGTAGTCATCTTTTGTACGCATTTAAAATTTCAAATTCTTTTTTTTTTGTTGCACGGTACCTCTAGTTTTAGTCTAGTCCCACTATTTCTTAACCGCACTTACTGTACCTACTTTTGTCACATTGGGTTAGGGTTAGGAATCAAAGAATTTCACTGCATAGCATCAAGCCAGACTAAAATGTAGTCTTTTTATTCACCATATCCAGACTTAAATGTAGTCTTTTTATTCACCATATCCAGATTAAAATGTAGTCTTTTTATTCACCATATCCAGACTTAAATGTAGTCTTTTTATTCACCATATCCAGACTAAAATATAGTCTTTTTATTCACCATATCCAGACTTAAATGTAGTCTTTTTATTCACCATATCCAGATTAAAATGTAGTCTTTTTATTCACCATATCCAGATTAAAATGTAGTCTTTTTATTCACCATATCCAGATTAAAATGTAGTCTTTTTATTCACCATATCCAGATTAAAATGCTCCCCAACTTTACAAGTTTTGGTACCAGTACCTGATGCTGAAGCTGTCATTTCTGTACGTTGCCGCTCACAGACACAGACGCTGTTGCACATGACTGACTCTGGGCAGAGATTCTAATCAAGTGAGATGTCTCACACTGTTGGAAAAACGAATCTGGCCACAATAGTCAACGATGGAATTCATTGTCAACTGTTTCTATTATCGATTTTTGTCGACAACATGGACTAATCGTGGCAGCTCTAGTAAAGACTTGTATAAAAGTAAAGTGTTAACATCTTAAAGACCCTTTTGATGCACATCTGGACCTTGCTGAATCATTTTTGTCTCTTTCTCTTTACAGGCGAAGTCTTCCTCCTAAAATGGCACCTCTCTGACAATGTTTAACCCTCTGTTATTAGTCTTAAGTTTTTCTTTTTAATTTCCAACGTTTTACTGAAGAAGCAGCTTCAAAATGACAGTGTCGTACAACATCTGTACCCTGCTGATCTTCATAATAAGTGAGTGAGGATATAATTACTGTGGTTTATGGATCTCTGCATGATGCTTTTCATTAATGTTTATCGAGCAAAGGTCATGTTTGAAGTTCTCAGCACATTTCTAATCACTTCAGTGTAATAAATCACCTGTCTGGGTTTTTCCTGTTTCCTCTGCAGGTCACTGCTGTTTCCACTTCACCCTCTGCTCTGGTAAGAAGCGCACACCAACATTGCGATGTCGATGCTCAAATATTGTGCAGCTCTACTTTCTTTCACAACATAATAAAATAGTCCAGTGACTGTTGTGTCTGTTTCAGTCCACTGTGGCCGTTACATTCAGGTGGCAGATGGTCAAGTAGGAGAGATTCAGAGTTCCGCCTACCACAGTTATTCTTACCGCTACGGCCCCACTAATGACTGCTGGGTCATCAAGGGTTCAGAAGATCAGCCTATTGTCCTCAGGTACAATTCACCTGCATTCATTGGCAATAATTTACCCACCAGTGTTTGATTTGGACTTCAACTCTCTACATTTGTTCATAAATATATGTACTTTATACTCTTTACATTTATATAAATATATGTACTTTATACTCCTTACATTTATATAAATATATGTACTTTATACTCTTTACATTTTTGTAAATATATGTACTTTATACTCCTTACATTTTTGTAAATATTTGTACTTTAAACTCCTTACATTTTTGTAAATATTTGTACTTTATACTCCTTACATTTATGTAAATATATGTACTTTATACTCTTTACATTTTTGTAAATATATGTACTTTATACTCCTTACATTTTTGTAAATATATGTACTTTATACTCCTTACATTTTTGTAAATATTTGTACTTTAAACTCCTTACATTTTTGTAAATATTTGTACTTTATACTCCTTACATTTATGTAAATATATGTACTTTATACTCTTTACATTTATGTAAATATATGTACTTTATACTCCTTACATTTTTGTAAATATTTGTACTTTATACTCCTTACATTTATGTAAATATATGTACTTTATACTCCTTACATTTATGTAAATATATGTACTTTATACTCCTTACATTTATGTAAATATATGTACTTTATACTCCTTACATTGTCAGAATAGACACGTTACTTTTTAAAACTAAATACTGTAAAGGGAAATTGTAACTTCCTTTATCATAATTATAACTTTTAGGTAAATTTCTCATAATAATGCATTTCTTATCTTATATGTATGACCGTATTTCATAATTTTGACTTTTTATCTCATAATTATATATTTTTTAAATGTCACATAGGACCTTCTTTTATGTCATAATGATGACGTTTCATCTAAATTTGGACTTCTTCCCCATTTTTCCTAAATTTTCCGCCCATATCCACTAAAGTCAGTAACTGTGACCTGGTCAAACACATCATCTACAAACTAACTCACTTTTAAAGGATTTATTTTTGGATATTTTTGAAACTTTTTATTTTTTTCCTGGTTAAATAAGTATTATTTCATTGAGATGTTGTACTTTTTTACTTCAGTAAAGCAGATGAATTAGTACTTGTACTTTTACCAGAGTATGTTTTCCACACCAGTACTTGTACTTCAGTACAGACTGTCAGTACGTTTCCCACCTCTGCTCATACGTCCTCTCGTCCCTCCTCAGCTTTTCTCAGTTCGCAGCGCGGTGCAGAAAGGAATGGGTGTCTATAAAATCATCAGCAGGAGATGAGCCGGTCGTCCTGTGTGGATCAAAGCTGCCGCAGCCCATGGAGTTTCCAGGAGGAAACATCACGGTTATCCACCACTTCTTACCACATCTGTACCCTGTGTCGTCATTTTGGCTCAACTTCGCCAGAGGTAAGGCAGCGCAGCGGTTTTGTGGAAACGTCTTCTCCTGTATATCGTCATGGTGACATTTAAAATGTCATGTTTGTGATGAACGTAATTACAGGGTGCTCGTTGCTAGAGTGGTTCTTATTTGGGGATTTTTTTTTTTTATGTTTAACTCTCACCATCTGAATGACTTTGAATTATACATACAGGGTTCATATGTTTAAAAAACAAAACTGGAAAAGTTTTAGAATTTGAAAAATGGAAATTCCAGACCTGGAAAGGTTTTGGAAAACTAAAAAGACCCAGACAGTTTTGGAAAAGTCATTGATTTATTTTTTTACACAGCATATTAGTGTGTGATTAATAATTTCAAATATATAGTTTGAACGAGTGAATAAGAAGTTTATTTCATGTCGTCTTAACCTTAACGTTCTATTCAGTGAACAGGAAATGAATTTCTTGGGATGTAGCTTCCTGCATGTGGTGAAGTGGGTATGGACTAAAATCTGCCCAAATTAAATGTAAATGCCAGGAAAGTGTGGATTTAATAATGTGTGTCTTCACTGGGACATGAAGATAAATAATATTTTTATTTTAACATTAGCAAGATAACTCCAAAAGTTAGGGACGGATTTTGATGAAACTTTCAGAGATGATTGATAATGTGTCAAGGAAGGAACCATAACATTTATAGCTATAAAGGTCAAAGGTCAAGGTGACAGTGAAGGTCAACAGTTCAAACACATCAGTGGTGATATCTCAGATCAGACCAGATAGTATCAGCTGTTTTTTTCCTTCACTTCGTCTGACCTTTTGACCTCAGATGAGATAACACCCATAGGCTCCATGACGTCACGTAAAGACGTCACGTAAAGACGTCACATGACGTCACGTAAAGACGTCACATGACGTCGCACCAATGGTATATTTGGTAAATGTATGACCTTTACCTTAAAGCAGGTTATTGACATATTTATTTAAATCAGACAATATCTTGTGCTTCATATTTAACATTAGATCTAACATGTGACATTTGGTCGTTGTGCGACGTCACATAACGTCAGAGTGACGTCATACGTGGTCGAATATTGAAATGGACATATGTGAAAAACAGGAGCCAGGATTTCTGGGAATGTTTTTAAACCCTCTAAGGGATTGTTAATGAGTGATAAAATAAATCATTTTCAGACTGATCTAGTTTGTATTTGTTTGGGTAAATTAGTTTTGTGTTAGTGCTCCCACTGTTGTGAAATAAATTGCCCCATTGGGGGACAAATAAAGGTTGATTGATTAATTTGGGTCGGTTCCCTGTTTTGGTTCTACTCATCCAGACACCGGTGAATGCCCAGAAACGTCCTTCCAGTGCTTTGGTGGCCGGTGCATCCCCCTGTCGTGGCTCTGTAACGGTCAGGTCGAATGTCTGGGCGACGGCCTGGGCTACGGCAGCGACGAGCAGGACTGCGGAGCTGAAGTGGAAACCCCCGAACCCTCCAAACAGGACGGCGCACAGACAGTGGACGCCAAAACGGAGGCTTCCACAGAGAGAAACAGCGCCGCAGATAAAAGTCAGACCTCAGACAGGACGTCAGGGCGGGACTCGCAGACCGACCTTTGGGCGCTGTGGAAGAAGCGGCAGCAGGAGGAGGCGGAACTGGACCGACAGCAGAGTCGCAGGGAGCCCGCCGTGACCCCCGCCCCCATCGACTGTCCCTGCGGGGGGCTCCTCCAGACATTCTACGGCACCTTCTGCCCTCCGGCCCTGCAGGGCCAGGCGCTGTTCTGTGTCTGGACTCTGGACCCTCAGGACTCGAGGCCGTTGAGGCTGGACCTGACCCAACTGCTGCTGGGCCGAGGAGACGTCCTGACCGTCTACAATGGACAGCAAGGCAGAGGAGACATCATCAAAATAGTGAGTTTCTTTCTTCTTAAGGGGGACTTTTCTGCTAGTTTGTTTTAGCTTCATGACCTAGGTTGATTCTGGACAATGTGGTGCACTAGGCCAACACTAGGCCAACACTAGGCCAACACTAGGCCAACACTAGGCCAACACCAGGCCAACACCAGGCCAACACCAGGCCAACACCAGGCCAACACCAGGCCAACACCAGGCCAACACCAGGCCAACACTAGGCCAACACTAGGCCAACACTAGGCCAACACTAGGCCAACACTAGGCCAACACTAGGCCAACACTAGGCCAACACCAGGCCAACACTAGGCCAACACCCCTCTTTCTTTTTAGTATAATTCTAAATGATCATGTGTAAACATAGTGTCCTACATGTGATGGAGTACGTACTGAGTGTCCATGAATAATCACTGTTAATGTTAACTTTAATGATTTATTTACTGTATTTTCACACTATAAGGTGAACTGGATTATAAGGAACATTAAGTGAAGATAAACAGTCACTATAACTATAAACCTGGTTGAGTTGGAACACGGAATAAAACACACTCTGATTGTGATAAATCAAACTTTTAAAGCGTCAAAGCTATGAAATAAAACTGAACTAAAATAACTTGTCTTCCCTCAGATTTCAATTCTGATTGGTTCATTAGAAATTGATCCAATATTAGTTTTCACCTCCAACCTTCTGCGTATTATTGAACATGTTTAACCACAGTAATATGTCATTACCCAGTTACTGACTTTAGTTCATCCACACTGTTTTAAAAACACACACACACACACACACGCACAAAAATTGATTTGATTATCTATTGATTGGCTCTGTTTAGTTAACACACATCACAGCTGTGAGGACCTGGGACATTGGAACTATTTTCTTATTTTGTTTTCCCTTTTTTTTATTACATTCCCCTTTTTCTCTTCATTTTAAAAAAAATTTTCTTAATTTTTTTCCCCCCAATTTTTTTCTCCTTCCCTCCCTTTTCTCTTTTTTCTCTTTTTTCTTTGTTTTCCGTTTCCACCTTTTTTCTTTTCCTTCCTCCTTCTTGTTCGTCCTCATCTGTCAGTCATTATCCAGAGGTTCCTCAGATGTTTTCTTTCTTCTTCCTGTCAGATCACCAGCAGCTCAAACTATAAGTCTGTCCCAGTTGAATCCCACACCGGCCTCCTGTCACTCACATATCAGACTCTTCCCGGCTCAGAGGGGAGCGGCTTCAACGCTACGTTCCACGTCGGGACGTACTGCCCCCCCTGGGAGGGTCACTGCGGCGGAGCGGCTGGGGGCTGCTTTACCCAGGGGCAGCGCTGCGACGGGAAATGGGACTGTCCCGAAACGGGGAAGGACGAGGAAGGATGTCGGGGCTGCGGACCAAACCAGTTCGCCTGCGGAGTAGCAGGACAGAGAGCGGTGGCGTCCAGTCACTTCCCCGGTCGACCCGTGTGTTACCTGGTCACTGAGAGGTGTAACTACCAGCTGTACTGCGCCGACGGCAGCGATGAGAAGGACTGCACCGTGTGCCAGCCCGGAACCTTCCACTGTGACAGCGACAGGTCAGTACAGGTTGAACCACGTGTAAATACAAAATAAACATGTGTTAGTTTGACCATAGAATGTTTAATAGCCTAGCTGCTAATGTAGTGTGTTTTTGTGTAGTTTAGTGTTTTGTGCATTTTGTTGTTGTTTTGTGTGTTTTAGTGTGTATTTTACTGTGTTTTTTGTGTATTTTATTGTGGGTTTTTTGTATTTTAGTGTGTTTTTGTGTATATTATGTATTTTTGTGTTTTTGTGAGTTTTTTTTGTATTTCAGTGTTTTTTTGTATATTTTAGTGTGTATTTTATTGTGTCGTTTCGTGTGTTTTTGTGTATTTTAGTTAGTGTTGCACCGCTCGATTGGCTGCCGATCATAATTGGCTGATATTGCCTATTGATTTTAACTGGTCTAGTTTAACCCTATAACTGGTCTAGTTTAACCCTATAACTGGTCTAGTTTAACCCTATAACTGGTCTAGTTTAACCCTTTAATTGGTCTAGTTTAACCCTATAACTGGTCTAGTTTAACCCTATAACTGGTCTAGTTTAACCCTTTAACTGGTCTAGTTTAACCTTTTAACTGGTCTAGTTTAACCCTTTAACTGGTCTAGTTTAACCCTTTAACTGGTCTAGTTTAACCCTTTAACCGGTCTAGTTTAACCCTTTAACCGGTCTAGTTTAACCCTTTAACTGGTCTAGTTTAACCCTATAACTGGTCTAGTTTAACCCTTTAACCGGTCTAGTTTAACCCTTTAACCGGTCTAGTTTAACCCTTTAACTGGTCTAGTTTAACCCTATAACTGGTCTAGTTTAACCCTATAACTAGTCTAGTTTAACCCTTTAACTGGTCTAGTTTAACCCTTTAACTGGTCTAGTTTAACCCTATAACTGGTCTAGTTTAACCCTATAACTAGTCTAGTTTAACCCTTTAACTGGTCTAGTTTAACCTTTTAACTGGTCTAGTTTAACCCTTTAACTGGTCTAGTTTAACCCTTTAACCGGTCTAGTTTAACCCTTTAACCAGTCTAGTTTAACCCTTTAACTGGTCTAGTTTAACCCTATAACTGGTCTAGTTTAACCCTATAACTAGTCTAGTTTAACCCTTTAACTGGTCTAGTTTAACCCTTTAACTGGTCTAGTTTAACCCTATAACTGGTCTAGTTTAACCCTATAACTAGTCTAGTTTAACCCTTTAACTGGTCTAGTTTAACCTTTTAACTGGTCTAGTTTAACCCTTTAACTGGTCTAGTTTAACCCTTTAACTGGTCTAGTTTAACCCTTTAACTGGTCTAGTTTAACCCTTTAACTGGTCTAGTTTAACCCTTTAACTGGTCTAGTTTAACCCTGTAACAGCTCAGACATAATTTCAGGTAAATGTTCTGCTGTGGATGAAAATCACATCAAAAGTGTAAACTATAGTAAAAACAAACAAAGTGTTTATATTTAGTTTCTCTCACTGCTTTGTTTTGTTCCATTGTTTTTTCAGAATAATGAATATTTATAGTAACTCATACATATAGAACACTCACTAATGATGCACCAGAAGTTAAAGGGTTTAAAAAATTGAATTAATTTGATTATTCGATTAATCAATAAAAAAAAATCAACAAGATTATAAAAAGATTTGACAGTCACAGCCCTGGATGAAACTATCAAATAGTGATCGGCAGTGATCAAAAATCTGCAGATGAAGTTTTTTGATGATCGTTATTGGTGATCGGGCCAAAATGCTGATCGGTGCATCACTAATCAGAACTAATATAGCAAAGAATTAATTAATTCCCATGGCAACCAACCACCTGAACACGATGTGGAAGACACACAGTGAACATTTGTATTTCTTCTACTGTACAAATGGTTTTTATGAACCATATGACCAGTGGTCTGTATTTATTTATTTACATGTTTATCTATCTATTGTGTTTTTATTGGATGTGTTTTACGTCATCATGCCGTGCTGTAAGACAAATAGTCTTTTTAAGGACATTAAAGCACATTCCTGGGTGTGCAGTAGAATGTGAAACTAAACGTGTGTGTGCTCAGTACTGAACACAAACGTCCTTTTGTTTCTACTGCAGGTGTGTGTTTGAGACGTGGCGTTGTGACGGACAGGTGGACTGTAAAGACGGCACAGACGAACTCAACTGCACCGTCATCCTGCCCCGCAAGGTCATCACCGCGGCAACAGTCGGCAGCTTGGTGTGCGGGCTCCTGCTGGTTATCGCTATGGGCTGCACATGTAAACTGTACTCACTCAGAACCAGAGAATACAGGTATGTGTTTATGACTGAGCTCTAATGACGATGAGTAGAAAGGTGTTTATCTGAACTAACACTCCCTCTGTAGTCTGGGCCGTCTGCCCTGGGGTTAGCATCATGTTGATTAGCCTACAAGCTCACAATTATTAGGTCCATGTAGTTATTTTATATACAGTGTTACCTCAATTTACGAAATTAATTTGTTGCAGAAGTGGTTTTGTAACGTGATTTTTTTTTCATGAGTAGAGTCGCATTTTACATACTACCCCTTAAACCACAGGTGTTAAACATGCGGCCTGGGGGCCAAATCTGGCCCGCCTCAGGGTCCAATCCGGCCCTTTGGATGAATTTATGAAATGCAAAAATTTACACTAAAATAGAAATCATTTTATTTCCTGGTCCACATTCAGACCAATTCAGTCTCATAATAATCTATAAATATTCACAAGTAAAAACAATTCTCTTTGTAAATGTTTATTTTTTTATTTTTTAGTGACACTTAAAATAAAATGTAATTTCCCAAAAAAATCGGAACAAATATTGCTTTTTTTGCCCATATTTTCTGTGTGAAAAAAATACACATACCTTGTCTTAAGTGGAAAGAATGTAACCTATTCCATTATCTGCAAAAACTTAATAAAAAGATTTAAAATAATCAGAACAAATATGAACAATTTAAAATGTCTTAAGGGAAGTACAATTTTAATAATAATATTCCACCTATTACTAAATATTTTGTGTATCTGTAGATCCAGTGTGATCTATAAGTTAGAATATATATGTGTAAATGATAAAGTCAATATTAATATATATATATATTAATATATATATATATATATATATATATATTTAAAAAATTATATATATATATATATATATAATTTTTTAAATTTTTTTCCCTGGTTCGGCCCACCACAGATCAAATTTAGCTGAATGTGGCCCCTGAACTAAAATGAGTTTGACACACCCGCTTTAAACCCTTTCAATATTATAAAAGTATACACATTTTGGGTGAAATATGTGTTAAAGGTACAAGAAAATGATTTATTAAACCATTAAAATGAACAAGACATGCTAATCATCTCCATACCATTGTGTTTGTTTTAATTGTGGTCAGTTTGGGTCCACTTTCATGGGTCCACTTTCATGGGTCCACTTTCATGGGTCCACTTTCATGGACCCAAACTTCAGAACCAGTGATTCCTGGTTCCTGTTTCTTTGGGCCCATGATGTACAAGTGTACAGGACATACGTATTTACGTTTCAGGGATGTCATTTCATAACTTGAATTTTCTTTCGTATTCAGAGATAAAATTTAACGTAAAGGTGTTATACTTGGATTATTCATTAGTTGGGTCTTTCATAAATCGAGGTATTATTATACTATACTACTAACACTACAGGTTAATTACATGGATAATTAGGCCCATGTAATTGTTTTATATGGAGTAATTATTTGATATATATGCTAATTCATTAGTTTATACTTTTATCATGAGTCCATGTACAACTGTATGTTTGTTTTAATTTTACTCAGAAAAAAAAGGCTAATAAAGTTGAGCAGGTGAACAAACACTGCACCTGTCTGTTAAAAAGAATCTAACTTTACAATCATCATTGGAACACAGTATGAACCTTTATAAGGTTGTACTTTTTTAATTTTACTTCAGTAAAGGAGTTGAATCAGTACTTTTACTAGAGTATTTTTTTGTCACCAGTAGCTGTACTTCTACTACAGTACAGAATGGGAGTACTTTGACCACCTCTGATTATTATTATTATTATTATTATTATTATTATTATTATTATTATTATTATTATTATTATTATTATTATTATTATTATTATTATTATTATTATTATTATTATTATTATTATTATTATTACCTCCGCCAAAGAGGTTATGTTTTTGCCAGTTTGTTTGTTTGTCTGTCTGTTTGTTTGTTTGTTTGTTTAGCAAGATAACTCAAAAAGTTATATCTGATCTTAATAAAATTAAGGGTAGTT
>CM035800.1:1104192-1146692 GCA_020466265.1 Siphamia tubifer | reverse complement strand
AACAAAAGGTTGAGAAGAAATAAACACCAACAGTTTACGCACACTGTTGGTAACGGAGTTAAATCTGCTGGAACAAGATATTGACCAAATACATTTGGTCAATATCGTTAATTTTCTCCCTGACGGGGTGAATACCGTCCCCATAAGGGATTAGTATGTTGAAATATTATATAATCCTAACGGTATCATCTTACCTATGGAGTAGAAACATGTCACCTTATCATGGGTTTGAGCCTCTTTTCTTTTTCCAGTTGACGCCAGCGCTAGCAGTTGTAGTGATTCCCACCGTTGTCCTGTTCCGTTCTTCGCTCCTCTTCCTCGTGGCCGTAACAGTTTTTACTTTGGTTTTGCTGCTGGTTGTCGTCTTTTCCACCACAGCTGTTTATGTGAACGAGCAGAAGGGGGGGGGGGACTGATATTTGATGGACGTATCAGTCAATCAATCATTGTAAAGATGATCAATACAATGATTGGCTGCAGTTTTCCTCTGGTTCCACCCCTCTAGACCTGACTAAAACATTTAGGATTTTTTTGGAAACATTCTATATCAATGGGATTGTGAAAAGGTTTTAAAGAAATATGGTAAAAAATGTTCCAAAAAAGATCTCCCACCCTACCTTTAAGGACTTCACTGGAATTTCCCCAGAAATTAATTTACACGCACCAGAGAAATTAACATTATTGAGTGAGGAACGTTGGAGTCCCATACACTACGTGGCACTACACACCCTTTAGCGTTAGCATGCTTCCAGTTAGTGCCATAGAAGAAGAACAATAACTAGCAAGTGTTCACATCTTTCACTTCTATCATTTGTCCTATTACCACATTTTGCCCAGAACTGTGGCTCAATGGCACTAGGATAACAACCTTTTTGGGAACAATATTTGACCTCTGTACCCCCCCCCCCCCCCTCACACCCTCCCGAGTCCAACTCAAGAGGAAAACACATGGTCCATAAGCCCCGCCCTCTGTCTTCTTTCATTTCCTGCTCATAACTGATTCCCAGTCTTTCCACACGTGTTTGAACTGAAGCGCGGCAGCGGCGTGACTCACCCTGGCCGTTGCAAGTCTGGTGCCTTTTTCAAATCGCTTTGAGTTGGATTCATTGACTTTACAGAATTGAGTATTTGACCATTTAAAAAGAAAAACAACAACAACAAAAAAACTGACCTCTTTGAGAAGGTTTAGTCCAGGGGCTTAGTACCAACGACCAAAGCAGTTGTTCAAATTCAATATAAAAGCAGCACATTTAACACACCTGTAGAGTGACGTATTCTGAACAAATGTACGTGTGGAGCCAGGACAGACATTTAAAATAAAATACAAAATGGCTGCATATACACTTTAGGACTTTAATGGTTTTGTATTTGTGACCCTCCAGCACAAAACCAGTCACTTGGGTCAAATTTCATAAATTCAGATTTTATATTTATCTAAAGTTTATTGAAATGTTTGTGTGACACTAATTCAACCAATCAGAAGCCGTTAGCAACAAGGGCTTTAGTTTAGTGTAGAAGGCTTTGTTCTGAGGCCTCCCATTGGTTCAAATCTATAATTGTGTAGATTTCTATTTAAGGGTTGTCTAGAGGGAATCCCCATCTTTCCAACGGTACCAAACATGACGGGGAAATACCTAACGCCAGCGCCAAGGAAAGTCGTGTTTGGAGTCGATTTGTCTTAGTTTTAGACTTAATTACTGTCAGAGTCAGTTCTTCCTAAATGGCCTGATGTGAAGCACTTACGCTAGGAATTAGAAGTGAAGTGTTCAGGAGACATTTTACTGGGATTTTATGGATACACTTGAAATTTGAACATTTTGACCCAAAAATTTATTTGACGCTAAAGTTAGAAAAACTGCTCTGAGTGAACCACTGCTTTAATGATGGAGGGACACATTATATATATATATATATATATATATATATATATATATATATATATATATATATATATATATATATATATATATATATATATATATATATATATATATATATATATATATATATATATATATATATATATATATATATATATATATATATATATATATATATATTTGTGCCAAATTAGGTGCTTTTATCCAGATTTGAACAATCTCTTTGCTACGCTGCTGGACTATAGATGAAAACTATGTCTGACATTTGTTTGAGGGTAAGTTTAGGTGAGTATTAATGTGCACTTAATTAATACTAGGCTGCACATTGAAGTTCCATTTTGCACAGAAGAATCTTCCCTATCCAGAGGCAGACTACTGTCAAAGTGAATGAAATGAGTTTTTAGTTTAATGATGATGATGATGATGATGATGATGATGATGATGATGATGATGATAGGGGGTGGGGGGAAATGTTTTTTTTTTTTTTGTATGACTGCGTATAACTGTGTGAATGCATTTGCATCTTAGTCTTATACAGACAGTGGAGTATATTTGTAGACGTGTACTTCTGCCACTCCAGGTTATTGTCACGACCCCCATCTGTACCCGAAACCCACATTTTTATTCTATTCATGTGTGAAAACCAGCCGCCGCCTGCCACTGGTACCTGAAGTCGATGGAAACCCCCTCTACAGAATGTTCGTATGACTGAACCGTACTGAAATGTCCCACAAAATGCATTTAAGAAACAAAAAAAAAAAAAATCCAAAACATGCTTAATTCCCCTAAAATTGACCAACCCCCCCCCCCCCTCTAAACTAACACAAAAAAGCTCAAACATATTAAAAAACTCTACTAAAATATAGACAAAAAATGTAACTGAGTAACTTGTACAGTGTAATATAAAGCCTTTTATTTTTAGTTAGTAGATCTGCAAAATGTTATTTTAAGAAATCTTGTTTGATCTTGAATTAAACAAAAACATGTTTTTTAGTTTCACTTATTTTTAGAGGGTCATTTTTTTTCCAGTGTGGTGCTTTAGCAATAATTAACATTCTCTACGAAAAAAAGAAATGCTATTTATCTACTGAGCTAAATTAAAGTCTTCTGTTTTTTAAGGAGGGAAACTAAAGATGACATCGTACTGATGACAGGAAGTGGCTCTGTTTTCATTTCTATCAGATCCGGTCCTGGATTTACTGGTGATGGATATGGCACACACTCCAGAACAGTGGTTTACAAAGTAGGGGGGGGGGGGTTAGCTAACTACACTACATGTGATTAGCTAACCACATAGTTGGCTAACTAAAGCACATGCAATTAGTTAACTACAGTACATGTGATTAGCTAACCACATAGCTAACTGCATGTACTGCGCTTAGCTAACTACAGTACATGTTGTTAGCTAACTACAGTACATGTTGTTAGCTAACTACAGTACATGTTGTTAGCTAACTACAGTACATGTCGTTGGCTAACTACAGTACATGTTGTTAGCTAACTACAGTACATGTTGTTAGCTAACTACAGTACATGTTGTTAGCTAACTACAGTACATGTCGTTGGCTAACTACAGTACATGTTGTTAGCTAACTACAGTACATGGTGTTAGCTAACTACAGTACATGGTGTTAGCTAACTACAGTACATGGTGTTAGCTAACTACAGTACATGTTGTTAGCTAACTACAGTACATGGTGTTGGCTAACTACAGTATATGGTGTTAGCTAACTACAGTACATGCTGTTGGCTAACTACAGTACATGTTGTTAGCTAACTACAGTACATGGTGTTAGCTAACTACAGTACATGGTGTTAGCTAACTACAGTACATGGTGTTAGCTAACTACAGTACATGGTGTTAGCTAACTACAGTACATGGTGTTAGCTAACTACAGTACATGTTGTTAGCTAACTACAGTACATTTTGTTAGCTAACTACAGTACATGCGTGTTAAAAAAAAAGGTAAAAACACAGATGTGAAAAAATGTTAAACACATACAAATGTAAAAACAAAAAAAGGAAGAAATTAAAAACATACTGAAAACACAAAAATGTTAAGATTTTAACAAACAGAATTTAAAAATATGTTAAATATATTTAAGTAAATGTAGACATGAAATAAATATGTTTTAAAAACATGTTTAAGAAAGAATTCATGTAAAAAAAATAAATCACACACCCAATTTCAGATAAAGGTGGACCTGGGGGTGGGTGGGGTCACAGCTAGCTTGTGGTTGTTCTAGGGGGGGGGGGTCATTATCACACACTTTGTAAATCACTGCTCCAGAACAAAGCCATTATCTATTTTAATTAAGTGCCTTTGAAGAGTTTCCTACAGATGGTTTGACATGATTCCTGAGGTTCACACACACACACACACACACACACACACACACACACACACACACACACACACACACACACACACACACACACATTCAAGTTTAACTCATTTAAAAACACCACTGGCTTTTATTACACACACAGGTGGAAGTACACGAGTAAAAGTACTCCATTACTGTACTTAAGTTTTTTGTCTGTACCTAATTTGAGTATTTTTTTCTGGAAACTTGACTTTTACTCCTTACATTTATAAAAAAATATGTCATGAATAATATTTATGTATATGGGACAAAAGTCAACATTGTGATGAAATAAGACAATGATTTACAACTTATGACTCGATTCTGTCACTTTGGTCTAGTTTGAAAATGCCAAGAGTCTATTCTGAGAATGTAAAGAGTATAAAGTACAATACTCCAGTAAAGTACAGATACCTAGAACGTGTACTTAAGTACAGTAATAAAGTACTACTTGTACTTAGTTCCTTCCACTTCTGCTGATGAAACCATATTCAACACAAATGCACGTCTTCTCTATAAACTGGCAATAATAATAATAATGATGATGATGATGATGATGATGACAATGTTTTGGGACCCTGATGGAAGTGCACACGGTGACCTAGCACGTGGCTAATGCTAACGCTAATGCTAACCCTTCCCAAATGAATGTACGTCTCGAAACACATGTGTCAAAAGACAATCTCTCTGGTGCCTGATTTTAAGATGTGTGTGTTACTGTGTGTGTTTGTGGTCGTGTGTGTGTACAGGAGAATTGAGTTGTCCCTTACAGCAGTGGTTTTCAAACCCGGTCCTCATTTCCCTCATGTCCCAGTGTCCTACAGGTTTGACATATTTCTCCTCTTCTATCGATTATTGATCAGCTCTTCACAATCCTGATGACGTAATGTAATGTGGGGCGGGGCCATGGCTCAGTTGGTAGAGTGAGTCCAGTAACCGAAGGGTTGGTGGTTCAAATCCCACTGTGTCCTAGTCAGTCCGTTGTGTCCTTGGGCAAAGACACTTCACCCTCCTGCCTCCAGTGTCACTCACACCGGTGTAAGAATGTTCAGTGGTGGGAGGGGCTGTAGGCACAAAATAGCTACATATGTAGTTTACCACCACCAGAGGGAGCATGTGAGAGTGAATGAATCATGGCTTACTAATGTGAAGGGCTTTGAGTGGCCAAAAAATCACAATAGAATTCCAATCTATTATTATTATTATTATTATTATTATTATTATTATTATTATTATTATTATTATTATTATTATTACTATTACATTATTATGTTTTTATTTGCATTATTTTTTATAGATTTTTTTTAACTTGTTTTAATGAACATTTTTTAAAATGAATAATGTTATTTTATTTTATACTTTTTTAAAATTATTTTTAATGGAGAAAAAAAAGAAGAAGAAAAGGTAGATAACTAAAACATGCAGGAGGACCAGATTAGAAAACCACTGTTACGGTGTGTGTGTGTGTGTGTGTGGGGGGGGGTCACTAATTAACCTCAATTTGAATCTACAACGAAGCAGTCTGTCACATTTTTGACACAACATATTTTTGTGGTGTGCCATTTGTATTATTTTCTGGTGTTTTTATTCATTTCAGTTACTGAGCTCCTGTTGTTTTTCTTTCATTGGTTTTTTCTCTTTAACTTTTGCTTTTGTTGAATGTATTATTATTATTATTGTTATTATTATTATTATTATTATTATTAGAGTCAGAGCAGAGGAGCCATAAGTTTAACTTTTTATTTTTTGTGACATAATGAGGTGAAATAAGAGAGAAAGTGATTTTATGATTTATTAGGGTCAACTTCACTGTATATAAGTAACGTGGCTGAGATTAAACAATTTGCACTTTTACCTGTTGAATGTGGTGTTTTATTTATTTATTTATTTTCAGGATGGGGGGGGGTGCAACTTTTCACTGTATTCGACACATTCATATTTGCATAAATATAAAACAATATAAAAGACCAATAATATTCCACAGTAAAAGAATCACAGTAAACAATGTCTGAGTAAATGTCACATCAACACGACCGACTACACACGATTACATTTAAACGCGACGGTAAAAATAACAGCGTGATGATATTAAAATGACACATGTTAATATAAATACTAATTATTGTACCGTAGAATCTAGATCAGGGGTGTCAAAGTGTGGTCCACGAGGGCCGGTGTCCTGCATGTTTTAGATGTTTCCCTCTTCCATTCCACCTGGAGGTCATTACATCATTATCAGTCTGATGAGGAGCTGATTATTAACTCTTTAAATGTCAGTGCTGATGCGTTCTGAATGGATGATTTAGTTTAAATATTCAGAAAAATTCAACAGTTTTCCTTTTAGTTTTGTGCATTTAAACATTTTTAAAGGCAAAATTAAAATTGCTGCGACCAAATTTCAATACTTTTTTTTTTTTTTTTTTTTTTTTTTTTAGTCTAGTTTATTTCAGTCATATATTCACTTCAAAGCAGCAAAAGGAGAGAGAGAACAATACAGAATTTGACTGAAAAAGGCTCAGGCAGAAGCAAAGATTACTAAGTAATGAGTAATTTTCCACATTATTTGTCATTTTGTAAATATTTATTAGTTTTTGTTGCTCATTTTGTTTATGTTTCTACATTTTGTTTTTTTATATCTAGTATTTTTCTTTGATTTGTGTCTTACTTTGCTCATCTTCCAATTATTTTGTTTGTTCTCAGCAGTTAAAGGGTTAAACTGAATCATATGGAAAAGGGAAATATCTAAAACATGCAGGACACCGGCCCTCGAGGACTGGATTTGGACACCCCTGATCTAGAGTAAGAGGTGGTAAAATAATGAAAACAAGTCACAGACGGCAGACCTGCACCAAGGTTTGATTTTTTTCAGTCATTTTTGATCAACCTCAATATTATTAAAATAAAAAACCAGGTTTGTAAATACACCACGTCATGTGACGTCAAAGCGTGACGTGATGGAACCATAGGTGTTGACCTGAAGGGAGCGGTCACCCACATTTAGGGGTCACTGAAAAATATTTTCATGATATTAGGGTTACGATTGGTTGGGTCGTTTTAGATAAACATTAAAATAACAAAACAAAAAACTAAAATGACCAAAATAATCAACAAATTGAACTAAATCATCAAGAAAATTGGCAATGTTAGTTCCTTTAATATTGTGCAGCCCTGGTGTGTGTGTGTGTGTGTGTGTGTGTGTATATATATATATATATATATATATATATATATATATATATATATATATATATATATATATATATATATGTGTGTGTGTGTATACAAACACACACATATGTGCAAGTAAAATGGATACATTATACCTTAAAATTAGACTAAAAATAAACTGAAATTTTTTTATCCCATTTTTTTTTTGTTAAAACATTTGTTCCCTCATTTCTTTGTAATGGTTCAAATATCACCTGTGTTAAAACTATTGTCCTCTGTGTTAAAACTATTGTCCTCTGTGTTAAAACTATTGTCCTCTGTGTGTAAAGACCTGAGCTTCACTCTGGTTTTTCATTGGTTGTTGAGTTAAACGTTTCCAGAACCTTCAGAAGCAGATCCACCAGGACACTCAGCAGAAAGGTAATTCTGATCCACATATTCAGATTTGAATGTTTTACTGCCTCTATTCATATGATGGTTTTTATTTAATTTAAATGTTTTATTATTTTACATTCTGCACATTGTGCTGTTTGTAGATAGATATTTATTTTATTGTATTCTTTTTTACTGCTTATATATCTCTATCCATCTATCTATCGATCGATCGATCGATAGATCCCAGTGTTACCCAGAATCCATTTGGGCTGTCAGAATGAATGCATTAATGTAGATTAATTACTCAATGACTGAACATCTGTAT
Organism: Siphamia tubifer; assembly: GCA_020466265.1. Taxonomy (NCBI): domain Eukaryota; kingdom Metazoa; phylum Chordata; class Actinopteri; order Kurtiformes; family Apogonidae; genus Siphamia; species Siphamia tubifer. Next base: position 1,138,577 of record CM035800.1, on the reverse strand, counting down.
TAATGCATTTTGATCTTTGGCAGAGTTTTTTGGGTTGATTTAAGATTTTTTTTTTTTGCTTATAGAACAAGTCTAAATGTCTTGGCCAGATTTCATGTAATCAGATTTTCCAGAACTATTGTCTATAAATCAGTTGTTATATCTGAGTAAAAAGTTCCTCTTTAGGTGATTCTGTCTGATTTTAAATGTGATGAGATATTTGGACTAAAAATGAGACAAATACATTTGGTCAGATTTAGATTTGGAATGGAATGAATTATTTATTTAATTAGATTTTTTTACAGTGTAAAGATTAAACATGAATGATTTTAATATTGGTTGATTGCAATTAATCTGCAGCAACACTTTGATTAATCTGATTAGAAATTCTAATCCTTTAACAGAATGTATATATATATATATATATATATATATATATATATATATATATATATATATATATATATATATATATATATATATATATATATATATATAAACTGTGTTTTGTTTCTGTAGGAGGTCAAACATTTTGCTCCATAATTATGGCGTTAGCTCCACCCTGTAGATGGTGGGTGGGGGTGTGGGTGCTGCTACTGCTGGTTCAACTCCCTCCTTCGCTGCCCAAGTGCATCTTTGATGAGGTTCAGGCTCAGGTCAGACCAGTACCAGTTGCACCCATCCACCCAGTCAGACCAGTTAGAGACCTAGGACAGACTGACCCTCCCACCACGGCTCATCCGCAGCCAATCAGGATCAAGACCTGGACTCCAACAGGGAGCATCAGCCAATCAGAAGCATGGAGAGGACGTCTGCAGGAGGCGATGGAGGAGGCGGTGAGGACGGTGTCATCTGTACTGTCAGGTGAAAAGAATAACCTACTGACGTTACTCTCCCTGGTCGTCATGACGATATTACTGACGTTACTCTCCCTGGTCGTCATGACGATATTACCGACTTTAGCTGGTCGTCATGGCGATAGTACTGACTTTACACTACCTGGTCGTCATGACAATAGTACTGACTTTACACTACCTGCCGACGACCAGGGAGAGTAACGTCAGTTCTATCGTCATGACGACCAGGTAGTGTAAAGTCAGTACTATCGTCATGACGATAGAACTGACGTTACTCTCCCTGGTCGTCATGGCGATAGTACTGACTTGAGCTGGTCGTCATGGCGATAGTACTGACTTTAGCTGGTCGTCGTGGCAATAGTACTGACTTTAGCTGGTCGTCATGGCAATAGTACTTCCTTTAGCTGGTCGTCATGGCGATAGTACTGACTTTAGCTGGTCATCATGACGATAGTACTGACTTTGCACTACCTGGTCATCATGGCAATAGAACTGACGTTACTCTCCCTGGTCGTCATGACGATAGTACTGACTTTAGCTGGTCGTCATGGCAATAGTACTTCCTTTAGCTGGTCGTCATGGCGATAGTACTGACTTTAGCTGGTTGTTATGGCAATAGTACTGACTTTAGCTGGTCGTCATGGCGATAGTACTGACTTTACCCGGTCGTCATGGCGATAGTACTGACTTTACCCGGTCGTCATGGCGATAGTACTGACTTTAGCTGGTCGTCATGGCGATAGTACTGACTTTACCCGGTCGTCATGGCGATAGTACTTCCTTTAGCTGGACGTCATGGCGATAGTACTAACTTTACCCGGTCGTCATGGCGATAGTACTTCCTTTAGCTGGACGTCATGGCGATAGTACTGACTTTACCCGGTCGTCATGGCGATAGTACTTCCTTTAGCTGGACGTCATGGCGATAGTACTGACTTTACCCGGTCGTCATGGCGATAGTACTTCCTTTAGCTGGACGTCATGGCGATAGTACTGACTTTACCCGGTCGTCATGGCGATAGTACTGACTTTAGCTGGACGTCATGGGCGTAAAATTGCATATGGACACTATGGACGTGTCCATATCAATATTTGTATGTTTCTTAAATGTTCATACCAATTTTTGAATAGGAAATTAAATAACATTCTGAAAAAAAAGGTTACTGTATTTTCTGTACTTCAAGGTGACACTGAAAATACTTTAATTTCCTCCAAAAACCACAGTGCACCTGATATATGGAACAATTCTGTGTTTGACTTCACTTAATGAACCTTAATATATGAAAAACCTTCATAAAAACCATTCATCGTTAGTCCACCTTATAGTCCAGTCCACCTTATAGTCCAGTTCACCTTATAGTCCAGTCCACCTTATAGTCCAGTCCACCTTATAGTCCAGTTCACCTTATAGTCCAGTTCACCTTATAGTCCAGTCCACCTTATAGTCCAGTCCACCTTATAGTCCAGTCCACCTTATAGTCCAGATCACCTTATAGTCCAGTCCACCTTATAGTCCAGTCCACCTTATAGTCCAGTTCACCTTATAGTCCAGTTCACCTTATAGTCCAGTCCACCTTATAGTCCAGTCCACCTTATAGTCCAGTCCACCTTATAGTCCAGTCCACCTTATAGTCAAGTTCACCTTATAGTCCAGTTTACCTTATAGTCCAGTCCACCTTATAGTCCAGTCCACCTTATAGTCCAGTTCACCTTATAGTCCAGTCCACCTTATAGTCCAGTCCACCTTATAGTCCAGTCCACCTTATAGTCAAGTTCACCTTATAGTCCAGTTTACCTTATAGTCCAGTCCACCTTATAGTCCAGTCCACCTTATAGTCCAGTCCACCTTATAGTCCAGTCCACCTTATAGTCCAGTTCACCTTATAGCCCAGTCCACCTTATAGTCCAGTTCACCTTATAGTCCAGTTCACCTTATAGTCCAGTCCACCTTATAGTCCAGCAGGGTCCTAAATGGACATAGGTAAGGACACAGTAATGGTCTTTAGTGTCTTTGTGTTTATTTTTACTCGTACTTTAACAGTCACTGAACAAACACTGACTATTTTATACAAAACTACAGAAATTTGAGATTAAATATTTTATTATATGATCAAGAATGATTTAAATGTTGGAAAAAATACAATAACTCATTTACAACAAAAAATACAGTTTGTCTTTTTACTTCGTAGGACAGAATGAACCTGCTGACTTTACAGTACCTGGTTGTCATGGCGACAGTACTGACTTTATAAATGACCCGTTTTCTTTGGTGTAGTGAACAGAGTATCTGGTCGTTTACTGCTGAGGAGAGACATCAACAAATACTGCAAGTTTGTGTGGAAAAACTCCAGCTCTATGAACTATAACAGGTACTGAACTGTACTTTATACTCTTTATATTTCTATAAATATATGTACTTTATACACTTTATATTTCTATAAATATATGTACTTTATACTCTTTATATTTCTATAAATATATGTACTTTATACTCTTTATATTTCTATAAATATATGTACTTTATACTCTTTACATTTATATAAATATATGTACTTTATACTCTTTATATTTATATAAATATATGTACTTTATACTCTTTACATTTATATAAATATATGTACTTTATACTCTTTACATTTATATAAATATATGTACTTTATACTCTTTATATTTATATAAATATATGTACTTTATACTCTTTATATTTATATAAATATATGTTCTTTATACTCTTTACATTTATATAAATATATGTACTTTATACTCTTTACATTTATATAAATATATGTACTTTATACTCTTTACATTTATATAAATATATGTACTTTATACTCTTTACATTTATATAAATATATGTACTTTATACTCTTTATATTAATATAAATATATGTACTTTATACTCTTTACAATTATATAAATATATGTACTTTATACTCTTTACATTTATATAAATATATTTACTTTATAGGACTTTTTATCTAATAAATTTCACATTTTATCTCAGCATGTTGGCGTAAATGTTCTCTTTTTCTCATAATTTAGAATTTCTAATTTCATATATATGACTTTTATCTCAGAGTTATTTACTTTATCTCATAATTTCAATTCTTAATACTATAGATATACCTTAATTATGTCATATTTATTAGTTTTTTCATGGTGGGGGGCACATGCATCCTTCATTTGTTAGGTTGGGGTGGACCGCTGCTCACTGAAATGAAAGTGAAAGTAAAATATCACTACAAGAAATAGAAATAAAATCCATTAGAAATATCATATTCTAAATGTGTCGACCACTGTGCACGTCCTTCTGGGTTTAATGAAAGTATTCTGGTTCTGATTTAGTACATGTGTATTTCCTGATGATTGTTCTTATAGATAAATAATGGATGAATGAAGTGGTTGAAGGTGTTAATTTTTCTTCCTGCAGGTGTGGACGAGCAAACACTAACTACAGAACTGAGACGTGTCTGGATGTGACGGTAACAACCTGACTCATAGTCCTGGTTCCAATATTGGAACTTCCACGACATTGTTGGGGGGACGTGCTGTGTTCAATATCTGTACCTACCGCCCTTTCCACACTGTCTTTGGGTACGGAGGGCGTCCCATTTCTAATCGCAAAAGTTAAGTGAACTGAAAATACCCGGATGATGCCCTCAAACAGGACCATGTTTTAGGTGTGGAGTTACGTCCACTTTTGTACTCAACCACCGTCATATTATCTACGTATTACCTAAGGCAGCGGAAGTGAAATGAGAATAATTCATTCATTCATTCATAAAAAACGTGGTCGAAAGATTCATTAGAGAGTAGAAACTGATGTTAGAATAAATGGTCATATTGGAACTAGTCAGTAACACATTAGAGTTAGTTCGCATATGTGACCTAATACGTCGCACTCTGGAGCCCTGCTTTTATCGCATAATTTTTACTTTTTATCTCAAAATGTGAACTCTTTTAAAGTTTGATGTAGCAGAACAAACTTGTCTCGCAGATTCTTCCACTTCCTCGTGCACTCGGGCTGAATCCATACTCACACGAGTCGTCTTCAATAATGACGTTCACGTTTACAAAACAAGATGGAAGGGAAGCGGAAGTGCATGTAGTGCAGATGTAGAATGGACCAATCAGAGGCCTCTTTTCTGGTCTTCTCTGCTGCACTGTCTGCGGTGGGTTCAATTTTACGGCAGGTGCGTGACTTTAGTAAGTACAGAACGTATACTGTGTGTAAAAGTACTCATGACAGTATGAGTATTGGAACACAGCACTGGTCATGAGTTAGCCCGGTCCCCTCAGGTGTACAGAACGGCCCTGTAACAACCATGCGGGACATCATCATATGGATTCAGTTGCTATGGTAACATCACTAATAAAAAGCGCTAAAACAAAGCAGCAGCAGAGGAGGAAACCACAACCAGACCACACGTGGACAGTCTTGTGTCCGTTCTATCTTCTTCTTTTTGCTGTTCTTCTGTTTCGTCGTGTGCTAAACTTCCTCCACTCCAGTAACTACTCTGGTCATCTTGTTTGTCAAGATCTGATGATGTCATTTGCGACAACCAATCTGTGCGACTTCTGCCCATACGAACAAATGTAGGGAGAAGTCCAAAGTTTCCAGAAAAACTCAACTCAAGTAGAGATACCTAAAAACATGCTTCCCTTTAATATTAAAGACGCCGACACAGTCTCTACATTTAAAACTAGGCTTAAAACATTCCTGTTTGAGAAAGACTATGGTCAGGTTAGTTAAAAATTATGTGATGTATGAGTCACAGTTCAGTCTAGGCTGCCCTAGGAGTTAGAATGCTGGGGAAGTACAGACACTGAGTTCCTTCTTTCTTCTCTTTCTCTCCCTCACACCTGTTTCTGTAACTTTTATAACCTATCTTTCATACCAAGTCTGTTCATGACTAGTCACCTGGTGTGTGTCCCCCCCCCCTGGGGGGAGTGGTGGCTCTCCTGACAGTGTCTCCACGGGAGCCATGGACGACAGGATCTGCAGTGTCTCGCCTGTGCTGACCTGTGACCCTGGACCACCGCCCCTGCCTGTCTGGACCAGCCCCCCTTCCTGCATCTATATATGGACGTTCATCTATAGTCTGTCCGTCCATGGGAGTGGATCTGTCCTTCAATGTGGTTCTCCTCGAGATTTCTTCTTTTCCCACTGGTTTTGGAAGTTTTTTCTTGCCGAGAAGGAGGAGCTAAGGACAGGGGGAGGGTCTAAGGACAGGGGGAGGGTCTAAGGACAGGGGATGCTTGGGACTTTTTTCATGTATCTCTGTAGTTGATTGTGTTTTTGTAAAGCCCTTTGAGACGACTTTGTTGTGATTTAGGGCTTTATAAATAAAATTGAATTGAATTGAATTGAATGTATTTAAGTACAATAATGTAGTACTTGTACTTGGTTACCGTGAGCTAACCGTCAGTACCACACACCTCCGCTCTTCTTCTGTCAGATCCCAGACGAACACTTGGGTGGATGTGACGTTTACCCAGACCCAGACTCCGCCCATAAGATGGTGCTCCGCCCACAAGGTGCCGGCGTCGCGCACACAGACTTCCTGTTGTACCTTCACGTCCTGGACACAGACAAGTGCAGAGCAGAGGTGAACACTCACTGAACCCTGAACACAACAGTGTGTTAAAACAACATCTGATTCACTACCTTTACAATAAAATTCAAATCAGCACCTTAGTTCAAATAAAATCTAAGTTTTCAAAGTCATGACCAGCATCAGTTCTGGCCAAAGCCCTAGGCCAACACTAGGCCAACACTAGGCCAACACCCCTCTTTCCTTTCAGTGTAATTCTAAATGATCATGTGTAAACATAGTGTCCGACATTTGATGGAGTACGTTAAGTTAAGTTTAAGTTTAAGTTTAAGTTTAAGGATTTATTTACTGTATTTTCACACTATAAGGTGAACTGTCAATGAATGGTTTATTCTTTGAAAATGTTAAGGTGCATTAAGTGAAGCTAAACAGTCTCAATAACTCTCAACCTTGTTGAGTTGTAACACGGAGCAAAACACACTCTTATTCTAATAAATCAAACTTTAAAAGAGTCCCAATTCTGAGATAAAAAGTCCAAATGATGTGATAAAAACTTAAAATCTTCATGGTTGTGGTCCATATTTTCATTGTTGTGGTCCATATCTCCATGGTTGTGGACCATATCTCCATGGTTGTGGTCCATATCTCCATGGTTGTGGTCCATATCTCCATGGTTGTGGTCCATGGTCCATATCTCCATGGTTGTAGTCCATATCTTCATGGTTGTGGTCCATATCTTCATGGTTGTAGTCCATATCTTCATGGTTGTGGTCCAGAACCATGTGACTTAGTTAGTCCCACTTCTAAAACTCCAGTTCCATTCGATTAAACTCTGATTAAGGTGAATAAATAACATAAAACTTAAATTTGAGTCGAACTAAGGCAATAAATGTATTTTCTCTAAGTTCATGTAAATGTACAGACTGTGTGTGAATGGATGAATGGGTGAATGTGAGGTAATTGTAAAGCACTTTGGACATGGTGGTTTATTAAAATACTGTTTATAACTTCAGTCCTTTTATCATTTATTTTCCTGACTTCCTGTCCGGGCAGCCCAGTGTCCTGGCGTACGCCGTCCACTGTCAGCTGGACGCTGCTGGACGTCCTGTGGCCGGACTGGTGGTTCTGTGCAGAGACCGACTGACCAGAGCCACATATGACCACCAGACCATGGTACAGGTACCATTGAAATGAACTGTAGAATGTTCTCCACACAACACAGACACTGGAAACAATGACCCCCTGAAAATAATATTTAAACACATTTATTTTTTGGCCAAATTAAGCAAAAACAATGATCTGCCAATGGAACAAGTTAAAATGATTTTGATAAGATTTTTTTATATAAGATTTTAAAGATCTGTTGTCCATTGGCAGAATTTTTGGTTTGAATTAAACAAAATACATAAACAAATAAAAAAACCTGCTGATTGAACAAGTGACAATGATGTTAATATTCATCAAAGTAAGATGTTAAAGAACTATCGTCTATTTACTGGTGATTTTTTTGCTTAATTCAAGCAAAAAAATATGTTGAATTAATTAAGCAAAAAAGTTAAATGAAAAACTAATAATTTTATTGTAAATTAAGCAAAAAAAATAATTGAATTAAGCACGATTAAAATATGATCAGATTAGTTTAATCAGATTAGTTCCAGATCTATTGTCTATAAATTAAAGGTTCCTCTGGAGGTGATTTTGTCTGATTGTAAATGTGATCAGATATTTGGACTAAAAAAGAAAAAAGTACATTTGGTCAGATTTATTTTTTTTCCGGTGAAGGGGTCAAAGGTTAAAGGTCATTTTTATCAGAGCCAGTATGGTGATAAAGTGTTTGTACATGTGTGTTTTTCAGACTGTGATCCATGAGTTGTTCCACGCTCTGGGTTTCTCTAAGGATCTGTTTCCTTCCTGGACCGACTGTTCCTCTGCTTCTGCTGCAGGTTTGTTCATCCAACCACACATTGGTTTGGGTGAGATTATTATAATCAGTGTGTGTGTGTGTGTGTGTGTGTGTGTGTGTGTGTGTCATGCACATATCACTCAGTGGTTCTCAAATGGGGGTATGCACACCCCTGGGGGTACGTGGAGGTACTGCAGGGGGTACGTGAAGCTTTTCAAAATTTAAAAAGAAAAATAAGTACCATATTTTCTGCACTAAAAGGAGCATTAAGTGAAATCAAACTCATGAAATAAAAAGTCAAAATGAAGTTGTCTAAACATAGACATATCACACTATAACTTAAACAATATTGGATGTAGTTTTACAACAATTATATTAGACTCAGCGGCGTCCAGTGCGGCTTGGCTAAATAAGTTTGCTAGGGGGCGGGGTTTGTTGTCCTGGCAACACTCATAGATGTTCTGGTCTGGTCTTCAGGAGGTACAGGATGTTCTCCCTGGGGTAAATTCATCCACCCTGACGCTTCAGGCCAGATGAGGATCTACAGCCGCTCTGTGGTGTCAGTTCTGCAGAAACATCTGGAATCCACTGACCCAGACTCAGGAGGACCTCTGGAGAACCTGGTAAGACACTCTGGAGAACCTGGTAAGACACTCTGGAGAACCTGGTAAGACACTCTGGAGAACCTGGTTTAAGACACTCTGGAGAACCTGGTAAGACACTCTGGAGAACCTGGTAAAACACTCTGGAGAACCTGGTAAGACACTCTGGAGAACCTGGTAAGACACTCTGGAGAACCCGGTATAAGGCACTCTGGAGAACCCGGTATAAGGCACTCTGGAGAACCTGGTGTAACACACTCTGGAGAACCTGGTGTAAGACACTCTGGAGAACTCGGTATAAGGCACTCTGGAGAACCTGGTGTAAGACACTCTGGAGAACCTGGTTTAAGACACTCTGGAGAACCTGGTAAGACACTCTGGAGAACCTGGTAAAACACTCTGGAGAACCTGGTAAGACACTCTGGAAAACTCGGTATAAGGCACTCTGGAGAACCTGGTGTAAGACACTCTGGAGAACCTGGTGTAAGACACTCTGGAGAACCTGGTGTAAGACACTCTGGAGAACCTGGTGTAAGACACTCTGGAGAACCTGGTGTAAGACACTCTGGAGAACCTGGTGTAAGACACTCTGGAGAACCTGGTGTAAGACACTCTGGAGAACCTGGTGTAAGGCACTCTGGAGAACCTGGTGTAGGACACTCTGGAGAACCCGGTGTAAGACACTCTGGAGAACCCAGTATAAGACACTCTGGAGAACCTGGTGTAAGACACTCTGGAGAACCCAGTATAAGACACTCTGGAGAACCTGGTGTAAGACACTCTGGAGAACCCAGTATAAGACACTCTGGAGAACCTGGTGTAAGACACTCTGGAGAACCCAGTGTAAGACATTCTGGAGAACCTGGGTAAAACACACGCTGTTGATGTAGAAGTAAATTTCCCAAACGGACATGTATTTGTTGTTGTGTGTTGTTTTTTTATTTTAAATCTTTATTTCAAACATGTAGAAAATTATATATATATATATATATATATATATATATATATATATATATATATATATATATATATATATATATATATATATATACATCCCAGGGTCAAGATAGGAGACCCCCCCAAAGGTGACAAAGAACAAACAGGCCAAGATCCTGTGGGACTTCCAGATCCAGACCAGATGGTGATGGCCAATCAGCCTGACATAGTGGTGGTGGATAAACATGAGAAGACAGTGGTGGTGATAGATGTAGCAGTCCCCAGTGATAGCAACATGAGAAAGAAAGAACATGAGAAGAGAAGAGAAATACCAAGGGCTGAAAGAGGAGTTAGAGAAAATGTGGAGTGTGAAGGCAACGGTGGTACCAGTAGTGATGGGGGCACTAGGGGCAGTGACCCCCAAGCTGGGACAATGTCTCCAGCAGATACCAGGAACAACATCAGAGATCTGTGTCCAAAAGAGAACATTGTTAGGAACAGCTAAGATCCTGCACAGAACCCTCAGGCTCCCAGGCCTCTGGTAGGGGACCCGAGTCTGAAGGAGACACCGCCCACGTGGGGCGAGAGGAAACATTTTTTAAATTTAATTTTAATTATTTTAATTTTCCAGCTCAAGCAGCGTGTCAATCTCTCTCTCTCTGTCCTACAGGGTGTTCCTCCAGGGGGGGTGTCCTCTCACTGGGAGTCACGGTTGCTGCAGGGTTCCATCATGGGGGCTGTCCTGGGGGATCCCACCACCGTCCACATTGACCTGCTCACTCTGGCTGCACTACAGGACACTGGCTGGTACACTGTCAACCTGAGCCACGCCCCCCAGCTGATCTGGGGTCAGGGTATTCAATTCAATTTGATTTATAAAGCCCCAAATCACAACAAAGTCGTCTCACAGGGTTTTACAGAAACACAATCAACTACAGAAATATATGAACAGTCCCAAGCATCCCCTGTCCTTAGACCCTCCTTCTCTGCAAAAAACACCTTCCAAACCCAGTGGGAAAAAGAATAAATCTTGAGGAGAACCACATTGAAGAACAGATCCACTCCCATGGACGGACAGACTATAGATGAACGTCCGTTTTTAAATGAAGGGGGGGTGGGGGGCTGGTCCAGACACCAGACAGACAAGGGAGGGGGTCCGGGGTCATAGGTCAGCACAGGCGAGTCACCGCAGATCCTGTCGTCCATGGCTCCCACGCAGACACTGTCAAGAGAGCCACCACTCCCCCCAGGGGGGGAGGGGGGGAGGGGGGAGAGGGGACACCAGGTGACTAGACATGAACAGACTTGGTATGAAAGATAGGTTATAAAAATGACAACAACAGGTGTGAGAGAAAGAGAAAGAAAAAGAACTGTGTCTGTACTTCCCCCAGCATTCTATCTCCTAGTGCAGCTTAGACTGAACTGTGACTTCAGTCTGTTTTTAACTAACCTGACCATAGTCTTTCTCAAACAGGAATGTTATCAGCCTAATTTTAAATGTAGAGACTGTGTCGGCGTCTTTAATATTAAAGGGAAGCTGATTCCATAAGACAGTAACCATGGTAACTAAAGGCTCTAGCTCCATCAGACAGTAACCATGGTAACTAAAGGCTCTAGCTCCTACTGTACTTTTAGAAACCCTGGGAACTTTCAATAAACCTGCATTCTTAGAACGAAAGGTTCTATTGGGCTGGAACGGAACCAGATCATCTTGAAGAAAAGAGGGGCCCATACCAGTAACCCCTGACCTCTGACCCCTCACCCTAACCCATACCATTAATGGTTTAATATGTTAGTAGGAGGATTTAAAATTTTATTCTAAACTCAACTGGTAGCCAGTGAAGGGTTTGGAGCACAGGGGTGATAGGGTTAGGGGTCAGGGTTTGGAGCACAGGGGTGATAGGGTTAGGGGTCAGGGGTCAGGGTTTGGAGTACAGGGGTGATGTGTTCTCTTCTATTTGATCCTGTTAATAATCTTGCTGTTGCATTTTGAACCAGTTGAAGCTTTTTAAGGAATATTTAGGACACGCTACAAGTAAGGAGTTACAATAATCTAATCGTGATGTAACAAATGCATGAATTAATTTTTCTGCAGTCGTTTTAGACAGAATATTCCTAATTTTGGCTAATGTTGCGCAGGTGAAAGAAGGCTGTTCTGCATGTTTGGTTAATGTGCACTGACCTCTGACCCCTGACCCTTTGAATGAAAGATCTGGACCAAATAAAACTCCTAAATGTTTAACTGTGTTTAGCTGTAACTTTAACTTATGCTGTTTCAGTGCTATGATGGGCACGAAACCCAGACTGAAACTGTTCAAATAAACTATTACCCTGCAGGTGCTGACACAGCTGTTTAACTATTACTCGTTCTAGAACTTTTGAAAGGAAGGGCAGACTAGATATAGGCCTATAATTGGCTAAAATGTCAGGATCTAGGGTAGGCTTTTTCAGAATTGGTTTAATAACAGCATATTCAAATGACTGTGGCACATATCCAGTAATTAATGAAGTGTTAATTATATTTAGGACAGTGCTAATAATTAGGAGAAGAATCTCTTTAAAGAGTTTTGTTGGGATTGGATCTAAGAGACAGGTGATGATTTGGAAGACATGATAATAGATATGGACCAGCTGATTCAATTCAATTCAATTCAATTTTATTTATAAAGCCCTAAATCACAACAAAGTCGTCTCAAAGGGCTTTACAAAAACACAATCAACTACAGAGATACATGAAAAAGTCCCAAGCATCCCCTGTCCTTAGACCCTCCTTCTCGGCAAGAAAAAACTTCCAAACCCAGTGGGAAAAGAAGAAATCTTGAGGAGAACCACATTGAAGGACAGATCCACTCCCATGGATGGACAGACTATAGATGAACGTCCATGTATAAATGCAGGAAGGGGGGCTGGTCCAGACAGGCAGGGGCGGGGGTCCGGGGTCACAGGTCAGCACAGGCGAGACACTGCAGATCCTGTCGTCCATGGCTCCCGTGCAGACACTGTCAGGAAAACCACCACTCCCCCCAGGGGGGGGGGGGGACACCAGGTGACTAGTCATGAACAGACTTGGTATGAAAGATAGGTTGTAAAAGTTACAGAAACAGGTGTGAGGGAGAGAAAGAGAAGAAAGAAGGAACTCAGTGTACTGTACTTCCCCCAGCATTCTAACTCCTAGGGCAGCCTAGACTGAACTGTGACTCATACACCACATAATTTTTTAACTAACCTGATCATAGGCTTTCTCGAACAGGAATGTTTTAAGCCTAGTTTTAAATGTAGAGACTGTGTCGGCATCTTTAATATTAAAGGGAAGCTGATTCCATAAGACAGGGGCCTGATAACTAAAGGCTCTAGCTCCTACTGTACTTTTAGAAACCCTAGGAACTTTCAATAAACCTGCATTCTGAGAACGAAGGGTTCTATTGGGTTGGTACGGAACCAGATCATCTTTAAGATAAGAGGGGCCCATACCATTAATGGTTTTATATGTAAAGAGGAGGATTTTAAATTTAATTCTAGACTCAACTGGTAGCCAATGAAGGGTTTGGAGCACAGGGGTGATGTGTTCTCTTCTATTTGATCCTGTTAATAATCTTGATGCTGCATTTTGAACCAGTTGAAGCTTTTTAGGGAATATTTAGGACACGCTACAAGTAAGGAGTTACAATAATCTAATTGTGATGTAACAAATGCATGAATTAATTTTTCTGCAGTCGTTTTAGACAGAATATTCCTAATTTTGGCTAATGTTGCGCAGGTGAAAGAAGGCTGTTCTGCAAGTTTGGTTAATGTGCATTTTGAATGAAAGATCTGGATCAAATAAAACTCCTAAATTTTTAACTGTGGCACTGGGTGTTACACTTAAGTTGTCTACAGTAACTATGTGGTCAGGTAGGGAGTCTCTCGCATTTTTAGGACCAATTATAATGACTTCAGTTTTTTCAGGGTTCAATAAAAGATAATTGGCACTCATCCAAGTCTTTATGTCTTGGACACATGTACTTAGTTTATCTATTTGTCTGGTCTGATCAGGTTTAATCGATAAATATAGCTGTGTGTCATCCGCATAACAATGAAAATTAATGCCATGATTTCTAATGATGTTACCTAAAGGGAGCATATATAGTGTAAACAAAATAGGCCCAAGGACTGACCCTTGGGGCACGCCATAATTAACTCTGGAGGACTGCGATGATTGTTGATTGACGTGAACAAATTGGTAGCGATCAGATAAATATGATTTAAAGCAGCAGAGGGCTGCTCCTCTAATACCTATATCATATTCTAATCTGTGCACTAAGATACTGTGGTCAATGGTGTCAAAGGCTGCACTAAGGTCTAACAACACCAGGACCCATATTAATCCCATGTCAGCGGCTAATAATAAGTCATTAGTAACTTTAACTAACGCTGTTTCAGTGCTATGATGGGCACGAAAGCCAGACTGAAACTGTTCAAATAAACTATTATCCTGCAGGAATTGGCACAGCTGTTTAACTATTACTCGTTCTAAAACCATTGACAGGAAGGGCAAATTGGATATAGGCCTATAATTGGCTAAAATGTCAGGATCTAGGGTAGGCTTTTTCAGAATTGGTTTAATAACAGCATATTTAAATGACTGTGGCACATATCCAGTAATTAATGAAGTGTTAATTATATTTAGGACAGTGCTAATAATTAGGGGCAGAATCTCTTTAAAGAGTTTAGTTGTAATTGGATCTAAGAGGCAGGTGGCTGATTTGGAAGACATGATAATAGATATGACATCAGTTTGGTCTACAGTGGTGAAATTATTTAGTGTTACAGAGGGATTTATTAAAGGGCCTAGGTTTGAAACCACTGCTTTTTCTGATCTAATGTTTGGGAGAAATGTGTCTATTTTGTCTCTAATAGTTGATATTTTATTGTTAAAGAACTGCAGGAAATCATCAGAATGGAGCGTGGATGGAATAACTGGTTCCACGGAGGTGTGTCTGTTTGTCAGTCTGGCTACAGTACTGAACAGGAATCTAGGGTTATTCTTGTTTTCTTCTGTTATAGATGAGTAATATCTAGTTTTGGCTGTACGCAAAGCTTGATTATACATTATTAAGCTATTTTTCCAGGCATTGAGAGAATCTTCTAAGTTGGATCGCCGCCATTGCCTCTAATTTACGTGTTGCTTGTTTAATGGAGCGAGTGTCAGCGTTGTACCATGGGGAGGTTAATCTAACCTTAGTAGTTTTTAACTTATGAGGGGCAACTATATCTAACGTAGTTTTTAATGTGAGCATGGTACTATCGACTAACTCATCACTTATACTGGGACTAAATGTGTCCTTTACATAATCACATGACACAGGCACAAATAGTGACTGAATTAACTCTTTGTACTTTGAGACAGCACGGTCACATAGTATCCTTTTCATTTGCGTTTTAATCACTGAGGTAGAAATATCCTCAAACAAAACCTGGAAGGTCATTAAAAAGTGATCTGAGAGTATGGGATTATGGGTAAAAACAACGAGGTCATTAATTTCAACACCAAGTGTTAAGATCAGATCGAGAGTATGTCTGTGAATGTGGGTTGGTTTATTAACATTTTGGATAAAGCCTAATCCGTCTAGTAGGTCACTAAATGCATTACTAAGAGAGTCAGTGTTGTTATCAACATGTATGTTCAAATCACCAACTATTATAATCCTATCCCAGTTCAACACTACACTGGATAGAAAGTCAGAGACTTCTAATAAAAACTGTGAATAAGGGCCAGGAGGGCGGTAGACTAGGACAAAAAGGACTGGTTTTTGGTTTCTGCAGTTGGGGAAAGTAATGGATGAAACTAGACTTTCAAAGGAGTGGTAAGTGGGATTAGTTTTATGATTAATTTTAGGGCTAAGACCTAAACTGGAGTGGGATATTATTGCCACTCCTCCACCACGGCCACTGGTTCTGGCTGTGTGATAGTTCACATGTGTTGGTGGCGTGGATTCATTTAATGCGACATATTCATCCTGCTGCAGCCAGGTTTCAGTCAGAGCTAAAATATCAATTTTGTAATCACTAATTAGATCGTTTATTAACAGAGATTTGGAAGAAATAGACCTAATATTGATCAGTCCACATTGGATAAAATTGTTAGGTGTTCTTTTAATCTGATTATTACTTAAAACTATTTTTATTAAATTATTTGGTCTCACTCCTATAGGTTTTTTAATATTAGGTTTATTATTAACTACACAGTGTTTATTATTAACTACACAGGGAATAGACACAGTCTTTCTATTATTTACTACATGGTGGGTTTGTGACAACTCAGAGTAAAGTGGATGCACAGAGAAGTGTTTTACACTACGACTCTGCGCCTGGGCCCGCACTCTGGATTGTCATTTTGACAGGCTAAATTTGGTAGCCACATTTTGTGCTAAGAGAGAAGCACCTTCCCAAGTGGGATGTATGCTATCTCTGCGAATGAGCCCAGGCTTTCCCCAGAATGTACGCCAATTATCTATAAAAACAACATCGTTTTCTGAGCACCATCTAGACAACCAGCGGTTAAATGATGAGAACCTAGAGTACATCTCATCACTGGACAAATTGGGCAGGGGTCCAGAGAATGCTACGGTGTTACACATCGACTTAGCAAGTTTACACACCGATGCTACGTTCAGTTTAAGAACCTCTGATTGTTTCCGTCGGACATCGTTACCACCAGCGTGGATCACGATGCGGCGGAAGCTAGCCCTGCTCTGCTGTAAAAGCCTAAGGTTTCCTTCAATGTCACCGACTCTGGCCCCTGGATAACACCTGACAGACACCGCTGGGTGCTTCACGTCTCTAAGAACAGAACTGCCAATGAGGAGGGTGTCTGGTTTGGCCGGTGTTCTGCCATGGGGTCTGCTAGAGACGCGAAGCTCCTGGTGCACTACATTTGTGCGACTAGCATTTGTGTGACTAGCACCACGCTTCCCCCGTACTGTCACAAAGCAGTCTCTCAAATCCCCGGGCTGCACGGGGGACGCTGAGGGGCTAGCCACGCTCCTATTGCTGTTAGCACGGCCTGCGGTCCCTGCAGCTACCTCGCTATAGCTAGGCCTAGCATTAGCCTCCAAGCTGCAGAGCCGTGCTTCTAACTCAGAGACCCTGGCCTCCAACCCTGACACTAAACTACACTTCCAACAACTACTTCTATCCTCAGTAAAGGAGGCAGGGGACTCGCTGTACATACAGCACACTGAGCAGAAAATATGAGAAGAAGGAGAACTAGCCATGCTAAGGGAAGATAGGCTAGCGAAGTTAAAGAGGAAAACAATACACTCACCAGATGCGACGCCGTGCCGTCTGATCTGGGATCAGATCATCTATTTTATTTTTACTATATTTTTAAAGCTGTCATTCCATGTTTATTTATTAATATTGTTGTTCTTCATTGTTATTGAATGTGTTGGTTCTATTTATAAAAACGTTCAGATTGTTTTGTTTCCAGTTGTTTTTTATCGGTAGAAAAATGACTGGAGGTGGAACAACACAGTTTACTTCTACTCCCCCCTCCCCTCTGGCTCTCTGTGTGTTTACCATCCCAGAGTAACATCCAGCTAGGTTTGGTGACGTCACTTGTTCTTAAAACGTGCAGTAAAAAAACAGTCTTTATTTCCACAGAGACACATGAACCAGTTTGATCCAACAGTTTTTTACAGTTTGTGCAGCAGCTATTGTGGCGCCGTGTGCTCTAGTAGATGCTAATGCTAATGTTTTAACAGCTGAAGGAGCTTCATTTGGTTCCATCTCCACCTGCAAACAAAACTCTTCCAAGTTTTTCTGCACTGGCAGGTACATTTAAAGTTGTACCATCATTTATTTTATACTCGACTGCTTCAGAATTGACTTGAACATGACATAGTTTTGCGTTGGTTTGTTTCCCGTCAGTGGTTTTGGGTGTCATTATCTTCATCTCCATAAGGCCCAGTGTCTGAGCGACCCGTATCTGGATGAATGTCGCATCTATAAACCTCTGGCAAATGGAGTAAGTCATGTTCACTTTCCATTAACCTCAAAGTTACTTCCCAACTGTCAAACACAGATGCTAACAGCTGGGGCGCCATTAGCTTATGTCACATGTGACACCATCTTGGATTCCAAAGGAAGCTGGTATGGGTAGTGTTGGTTTGTATCAGTGTAGACTCCTTTAGTTATGTGACTGTACTGCTGTCAGTATTAGTTAGCAGTAGTTAGCGTCAGTTAGCAGCGGTTAGCATTGGTTAGCCTTAGTTACTGTCAGTTAGCTATAGCTAGTGTCAGTTAACATCAGTTGGCATTAATTAGCATCAGTTAGCATTAATTAGCATTAGTGTCAGTTAACATCAGTTAATTAGTTAGTTAGTTAATTAGTTACTGTCAGTTAGCATAAGTTTGCATCAGTTACCATTAGTTAGTGCCAATTAGCATCACTTAGCATTAGCGGTGTGAATCTTTCACTCACAAAATGATCCGATTCAAATCTTTATTCACAGACCATGATCCAATTCAGGGCGATTCATAAAACATTTGTGAACGATTCAGTTTCGATTCGATTCAGTACGATTCGATTCGATACAAATTGACAATTTAACCGCAAGGACTTACTTTATTTTATGTTACTGAGAAGAAAAAGAAAATATAATTTCAAAACCATATCCTTTTGTTTATTTAGTGTCACAGAGACAATAGAGCAGGAACTATTGAACATACATTCACACAACATAAACTGAAGTCTTTACAATATACTGTACCTGTAGATAAGTGATATTAATGATAATATACCTGTAGATAAGTGATATTAATGATAATATACCTGTAGATAAGTGATATTAATGATAATATACCTGTAGATAAGTGATATTAATGATAATATACCTGTAGATAAGTGATATTAATGATAATATACCTGTAGATAAGTGATATTAATGATAATATACCTGTAGATAAGTGATATTAATGATAATATACCTGTAGATAAGTGATATTAATGATAATATACCTGTAGATAAGTGATATTAATGATAATATACCTGTAGATAACTGATATTAATGATAATATACCTGTAGATAAGTGATATTAATGATAATATACCTGTAGATAAGTGATATTAATGATAATATACCTGTAGATAAGTGATATTAATGATAATATACCTGTAGATAAGTGATATTAATGATAATATACCTGTAGATAACTGATATTAATGATAATATACCTGTAAATAAGTGATATTAATGATAATATACCTGTAGATAAGTGATATTAATGATAATATACCTGTAGATAACTGATATTAATGAAATGTAAAACTGATAAACTAATGTTATTAATTTAACAGTTTGTAAAACTCTGCTCGTATTTAAAATACAAAACTTACTTTCCCTCAAGAAAGACAAAATAAAATATAAAAATGTCATAAAGTTTAATTATTCCTACAATGTGAGATTACACTGAACATAACACTGAGGGTAGACATAAAATAATTTATTTTTTTTACTCTTTTTGAGGAAAATCAACTGATAAATATAATCTTATCTCAGAACACTAATGTCACTCAAACTATATCCACTAATTTAATGAGAAAAAAAAACCTCTTTCTGATGCTGGTGTCTGGTTTACAGAGGGTTAGAGGTCAGAGGTCAGGGTTTACAGTGGTATTTTAAAGACATGACAGCAGGAGACTCACAGGTGGACTAACTGAGTCCAACACGGGTCTACTTTACAAACCTGTACCTACATACATTAGACCCATGATTAAACATCCTCTACCCAGGAGCTCAGTGTTTAGCTTTATTTTCAGTTTTAACCACAGAGTTAGTCGTAGAGTAAAATCTTGTAGATCAGAGTAATCTTACGTGTTAGCACTAAGGTCGTCATGTGTTTTGGAAATCTGTGGGCGGATATAAAGCTTCAAAATAAAATAAACTGATTCGGCTTTGTGGATCAACCACACCACAGATCCGTGGCTTCTTAAATAAATATGCTTTTATTTTGTAACTTCCTGTCCGCTACCTGTATTTCCTTTAACTTTACCTCCATCCGTGCCAGGAAAGAAAACATATTAACATCCGGTTGGAAGCTTTAACATGTATATATTTCTTATCAGTTCCTGGACCTCAGGAAATCAATTCACGGCCGTAAATCCGGGGCATCGGACCATTCTTAGCCAGTTTTACCGATTCAGGCTCCGTGGACCGATTCACTCAGATCTCCCACTATACAGACTGATAACCAATTCGAATCAGTTTATTTTTACACCCCTAGTTAGCATCAATTAGCATTAGTTAATATCAGTTAACATCAGTTAGCATAAGTTTGCATCAGTGAGCTTTAGTTAGTGTCGGATAATATCACTTGGCATCAGTTAACATCAATTAGCATAGGTTAGCATCAGTTGGCATTAGCTACTGTAAATTTATTTTTTATTTTTTTTTACTTATTTATTTTATTTGACATTTTTTGTATTAAATTTTAAAGGTTTTTATTTTAAATTTTTATTAAAAAAATAATTTATTTATTTTTAATTATTTTTTTGCTACTGTCAATTCGCATAAGTTTGCATCAGTTAGCATTGGTTACTGTCCGATAATATCAGTTAGCATCAGTTAACATCAATTAGCATAGGTTAGCATCAGTTGGCATTAGCTACTGTCAATTTATTTTTTAATTTTTTTACTTATTTATTTTATTTGACATCTTTTGTATTAAATTTTAAAGGTTTTTATTTTAAATTTTTATTAAAAAAATAATTTATTTATTTTTAATTATTTTTTGCTACTGTCAATTCGCATAAGTTTGCATCAGTTAGCATTGGTTACTGTCCGATAATATCAGTTAGCATCAGTTAACATCAATTAGCATGATTTAGCATCAAGTGGCATTAGCTACTGTCAGTTAGCATAAATTTACATCAGTTAACATGAGTTAGCATTAGCTACTGTCAGTTAGCATCAATTAGCTTCAGTCTCGTGCTGTAGTCCTCTGGTGTCCCCCAGGGCAGACCCACCTCACCCCTCACACATACTGTCTGACATTAGTGTTTGATGTCAGCTCCTTTGAGCCACAACTTCATGTTTTATTTAATTTTTTCCTCTTGTTCAGAGTGAATGTTGGAAAACAGAAAACGTCCGTCAGTCGACTGAAGATGAACTGTTTGGTTCAGAAAGTCGCTGCTTCTTCTCCAGTTTGAGCAGAAAGGTTTGGAGTTTTTATTCCTGTTTAATTCAGAATAAAGGTCCACTCGTCTTTCAGAATAAAGGTCCACTCGTCTTTCAGATGAACCATGTAAACACATAATTCCAGTTGAAAATGTTAATTCACTATTAAACTGAATTCAGAATAAAGTCACTGGTTAATTCTGATCCTCTCCTGTCCTCTCTCCTACTGTCCTGTCCTGTGTTGTCCTCTCCTCCACTGTCCTCTACTCTATTCTACTGTCCTTTCCTGTCCTCTACTGTCCTCTCCTGTCCTGTCCTCTACTCTCTCCTACTGTCCTCTCCTGTGTTGTCCTCTCCTCCTCTACTCTATTCTACTGTCCTTTCCTGTCCTCTACTTTCCTCGACGCTCTTCTACTGTCCTCTCCTGTCCTGTCCTCTACTCTCTCCTACTGTCCTCTCCTGTGTTGTCCTCTCCTCCTCTACTCTATTCTACTGTCCTCTCCTCTACTGTCCTCTACTCTCTTCTACTGCCCTGTCCTCTCCTCTCCTCTACTGTCCTCTATTCTCCTCTACTCTCCTCCTGTCCTCTACTCTCTTCTACTGTCCTCTGCTCTCCTCTATTCCCTTCTACTGTCCTCTCCTGTCCTCTCCTCTACTGTCCTCTACTCTCTTCTACTGTCCTCTACTGTCCTCTACTGTACTCTACTCTCCTCTACTGTCCTCTTTGTCTTCCAGCAGTTGAACAGTTCAGTAGAGGGACGCTGCTACACACACACATGTGTTGGACATAATAAATACCAACTCCAGGTATCAGGGTCTGGATGGGTGGACTGTCCATCAGGGGACACGATCCAGGTAAAATGTTGACTATAAATCATTTAATTAAAAACATCTGTTCTCACTCTGTCCAGGTCATGACCTTTGACCTTCACTTTCACTTGACTACATTATACCTTATGGAGAGGCTCAGTCACACACTTCTACTGGGCGGCTGTGGGTCAGTTGGTAGAGTGGGTCGCCCAATGACCGAGAGGTTGGCGGTTTGCGTCCCAGCTCTGGCTGTCCACATGTCGAAGTGTCCTTGGGCAAGATACTGAACCCTGACTTAGGCCCCCAGTAGGACTGACCTTAGACCTTCGAAACCTACTGGTGTATGAGTGTGTGTGTGAATGGGTGAATGAGAGGCTAATGTAAAGCGCTTTGAGCACCATGAAGGTGGAAAAGCGCTATATAAGTGCAGACCATTTACCATTTACTGTAGTTAGCTTAACCATATGTACTGTAGTTAGCTTAACCATATGTACTGTAGTTAGCTAACCATGTGTACTGTAGTTAGCTTAACCCTATGTACTGTAGTTAGCTTAACCATATGTGCTGTAGTTAGCTTAACCATATGTACTGTAGTTAGCTTAACCATATGTACTGTAGTTAGCTTAACCATATGTACTGTAGTTAGCTTAACCATATGTACTGTAGTTAGCTAACCATGTGTACTGTAGTTAGCTTAACCCTATGTACTGTAGTTAGCTTAACCATATGTGCTGTAGTTAGCTTAACCATATGTACTGTAGTTAGCTTAACCATATGTACTGTAGTTAGCTTAACCATATGTACTGTAGTTAGCTAACCATGTGTACTGTAGTTAGCTTAACCATATGTACTGTAGTTAGCTTAACCATATGTACTGTAGTTAGCTTAACCATGTGTACTGTAGTTAGCTTAACCATATGTACTGTAGTTAGCTTAACCATATGTACTGTAGTTAGCTTAACCATATGTACTGTAGTTAGCTTAACCATATGTACTGTAGTTAGCTTAACCATGTGTACTGTAGTTAGCTTAACCATATGTACTGTAGTTAGCTTAACCATATGTACTGTAGTTAGCTTAACCATATGTACTGTAGTTAGCTTAACCATATGTACTGTAGTTAGCTTAACCATGTGTACTGTAGTTAGCTTAACCATATGTACTGTAGTTAGCTTAACCATATGTACTGTAGTTAGCTAACCATGTGTACTGTAGTTAGCTTAACCATATGTACTGTAGTTAGCTTAACCATATGTACTGTAGTTAGCTTAACCATGTGTACTGTAGTTAGCTTAACCGTATGTACTGTAGTTAGCTTAACCAAATGTACTGTAGTTAGCTTAACCATATGTACTGTCGTGAGCGTTACATAATGTTGCTGCTGTTTTCTTCTCAGATAAAGGGTTACCAGGGTCATATTTTCTGTCCTGACCAGAGGTTATGTCTGTTACATGAGGACGTCCCTCCTTCAGACGTCCCACTTTCAGACGTCCTCAGTCCGTCTCCTGCTTCCATCACAAGGCAGGTTTGACTTCCTGTTTCTTCCCCCCTAGAGGCCCCACTTTTGGGGCCTGTGCAGTGATGATTTCATGGTGTTTGAAAATAGCTTAGGACTTAAAGGGTGACAGTCAAATAAATGTTTTTTTATATAGTTATTATGAGAAAAAAAAATTGAATGACAAAAAGTTGGAATTTTGACATTGACATCAGAATAATGAAAAAACAGGGAAAATTCTGAGGGGGAGAAAAATAAAATCTGATGAGAAAAAAGGCAGAAATATGTAGAAAAAGTCATAATTCTAAGGAAAGATTGTTGGAATCCTGAGAAAAAAAAGTCATTACACCTATTGAAAGAACAAAGTCTATTCTACCAGAACAACTGGAAGTGAAAATGTTGAGTAAAATCTTTATGAATATTTAAAATAAATCACAAATTTAGAATGTGTCACTGCTGACACATCAGGGGTTAAAGGGTTAAATTCAACTATTCATATAAATGTACCCATGAAGACCCAAACAGACAAAAGCATATACTGATCTAAACTGTATAATAACTGTCATTAAAGGGACAGTTCAGTATTTTTCAGATGAATGTGTTTTTTCATCAGTGTCTTTACTCTGGTGCACCCACATTGACTCCGCCCATCTCTTCTGACTCCGCCCCTTTACTCTGGTGCACCCACATTGACTTACCCCCCACAGTGCCCTGTGAGCCCAGTTCTGGTCCAGGTTTTGGTCAAAGCCAAAGTAGTCCCGACAGGTTTCCTGGGGTCAACAAAATAAAACGTGTTTCTTCTCAAAACAGTATGTGTTTTATAAGTGATTATAAGTTATTTATTTACTAAACAAAACCATCACTGAGCAAAAACTCACACCTCATAATTGCTTGGAGCTACTTTCTCTCAATAGTGATCAATGCACTAGCGTTGTCACTGCTAACAGCTGTGCACCTGCACGTAGCAGCCGCTAACACTGACCAACAACTGATGAAAGTAGTTTGATAAGATGTACAGAATTTTTTTTTTTTTTACAATGACCAGATATATAGAGTAAAATGAACAAAATAATCCACAAAATGAACAAAATATTTAGTAAAATGACAAAAAATACCAAAAATATTTAGTAAAATGAACAACAATGACCAAAATATTTAGTAAAATGAACAAAAATGACGAAAATATTCAGTAAAATGAATTAAAATGACCCAAATATTTAGTAAAATGACCAAAATATTCAACTATCCCTTTAAGCCTGGTTTAAAAAAAGTTAAGAAAAAGGGAAAATAATAATTTTAGGAACTGCTCTAAAAGTCGCACTGGTTCTTTTGGGTTCATGTTGATCATTTTCTTATTTTTTATTTTTTTTTTGTCAGTGATCCCAGTGAAACTTCAGCTCAGAATGGGACCTGGTCTCCATGGCAACCACCTGAGGAGGTCACAGTTGTTTCAGCTTTGTTCATAGTTACTGTAGTGAGTGGAACAGCTGCAGTCACAACAGTTTATAAGAAAAACCACTGGTGTAGGAACAGGATTCACACCAGTTAACCTGCAGGTTTACACACTACTGTATTTAACCCTGATGGGGACATTATGTAGGTTACTGTCACATGACTATGATGACGTCACGATTTCAGCTAGAGAGCAGGAAGTAGAGCCCTGCACTCCTGTGGGACCCAACGCAATAATTTGGACTTTTTATCTGATCATTTTGACTTTATATCTCATAATTTTGTACTATTTCACTATTGTTCTGTCTATGGTTCAAGTCAACGTCTTGTTAGCATAATGTTAATGTTAGCCTAATGCTATCATCATCAGTTAACATT
Organism: Siphamia tubifer; assembly: GCA_020466265.1. Lineage (NCBI taxonomy): Eukaryota > Metazoa > Chordata > Actinopteri > Kurtiformes > Apogonidae > Siphamia > Siphamia tubifer. The sequence goes on along the minus strand of CM035800.1, from coordinate 1,113,453 downwards.
TTTCTCTGGCAATGTGTGTTTATGTTGGTGTTTTTTTTCTCATGATTAATCTGATTAAATATTTTAATGCAACTAAATAAAACGGTTGTTTTGTTGAAACTGTTGAAGGTGTTTAATAAACATGTTAATTACATATATTCATATTTTTTGCAAATGTTTTTGATATTCTTTCATATTTTTTGGTGTTTTTAAATAGTTTTGGGATTTTTCAGTGAGTGTTGGAAAAAAGCCTCAAAACACCATGAAATGGTGTGAGTGTTTAAACACTCCTGGAAACATTTCAATGGACAAAAATAATGATTAAAAAGACCTTTCAACCAGTCTTAAAGATGGTCCAAAATGAGCCTTTTTGAGCCCTTACCATTTGAGTCGAAACACTTCTGGATACATACAGAGGAGCCTAAAAATGATCCAGAACCCTTTTAAACCAAATTTTGGAGATGATTTAGACCCCTTTTTAAATAATTATTTATATGTTTCCAGGAGTGTTTCAAGGTATTTCAAGGGTTTTTGAAACTTTTTGAGCTCATCAGTGCCCCCTGGTGTTCAAAGGGTCAGGCATGTGCTCTAAATCTCTGAATAAAATCGTCTTCTGATCTTAATTCTGAATTTGATCATTCCTGTGACATGTAAACAGTTAATTCCTCTTTAAAGGGACAGTTCAGTATTTTTCAGATGAACGTTTGTCATCAGTGTCTTTACTCTGGTGCACCCACACTAACGTACCCCCCACAGTGTCCTGTGAGCCCAGTTCTGGTCAAAGCTAAAGTAGTCCCGGCAGGTTTCCTGGGGTCAACAAAATAAAATGTGTTTTTTCTCAAAACAGTATGTGTTTGAATGAGTGATTTATTTACATAACAAAACCGTCATGGAACAAAAACTCACACCTCGTAATTGACTGGAGCTATATTGGAATAATTGTATATAGCATATACAATTATTGTGATTCTTTAATTATCATGCATTACTTACTTTGGTTTAAGGAATGTGCTATTGCATAAGAAGCTATGTGTCTTAACCTGAATTTTGATGACTCATCTCTGAACAGGTTGTTTCAGTATCAGTTTCAGTAAATCTTGTTTAGCAACATACCACATGTGACAGTATATGTGGAAAAGATAAGAAAGTGAAAGGAGACAGTTGGCACTTTGCTCATCCCCTCCCCTTAGAGACTGCCTCCTATTGTGTAACCTAGGGAACCTCAAACTAAATAAAAGGCGAGGAAACGCCAAAATATTCAGAGCGGTTACGGAGATTATGTCTCTGTCCGTTTCTCCTCGCGAGTAACAAATTTATGACTCTGTCTTCTCTTCCTTTTGTTGTTTAAAAGTTGTTCTAGGTTGTTTGAACCTGACAAGCTACTTTCTCTCAATAGTGTTGTCACTGTGGGTGCACCAGAGTAAAGACACTGATGACAAACATTCATCTGAAATATATGGAACTGACCCTTTAAAGGTGTCATTCTGCTGAAAACCACTGTTGTCATTTTGGAATTTGATGGCTCTCCCAACGTTACCATGGTGACGGCTCACCCAGCGTTACCATGGTGACGGCTCACCCAGCGTTACCATGGTGACGGCTCACCCAGAGTTACCATGGTGACGGCTCACCCAGCGTTACCATGGTGACGGCTCACCCAGCGTTACCATGGTGACGGCTCACCCAGAGTTACCATGGTGACGGCTCACCCAGCGTTACCATGGTGACGGCTCACCCAGCGTTACCATGATGATGGCTCACCCAGCGTTACCATGGTGACGGCTCACCCAGCGTTACCATGGTGACGGCTCACCCAGCGTTACCATGGTGACGGCTCACCCAGCGTTACCATGGTGATGGCTCACCCAGCGTTACCATGGTGATGGCTCACCCAGAGTTACCAACACATGTAAAAAACTGTTGGATCAAACTGGTTCATGTGTCTCTGTGGAAATAAAGACTGTTTTTTTACTGCACGTTTTCAAAACAAGTGACGTCACCAAACCTAGCTGGATGTTACTCTGGGATGGTAAACACACACAGAGCCAGAGGGGAGGGGGGAGTGTTCCTTCACACATTCTGAGCCAATCACAGACGCCTCATCAGCGCGTCATGGACATGTATGAGGAAGTAGAAGTAAACTGTGTTGTTCCACCTCCAGTCATTTTTCTACCGTGAAAAAAACAACTGGAAACAAAACAATCTGAACGTTTTTATAAATAGAACCAACACACAATGAATTCAATAACAATGAAGAACAACAATATTAATAAATAACCATAGAATGAGTCCTTTAATAAAGTTAATATTAATAAATAACCATAGAATGAGTCCTTTAATAAAGTTAATATTTATAAATAAGCATAGAATGAGTCCTTTAACATTAATTCTGTCATTCTGCACATGCTCCTGGTCACTGTTAGCATTAGTTTGTTGATTTCTTTGGTTGATTGGGTGGAGCTGCTGCTTTGTAACTATGACATAAATAAAGTCAAACATCACATGTAGTATCTGGTCTAACATGTTGATAGGGTTAGGGTAGGCTAATGCTAATGCTAGCATCACATATAGTATCTGCTCTAACATGTTGATATGGTTAGGGTAGGCTAATGCTAACACTTATGCTAACATCACATGTAGTATCTGGTCTAACATGTTGATAGGGTTAGGGTAGGCTAATGCTAATGCTAGCATCCCATATAGTATCTGCTCTAACATGTTGATATGGTTAGGGTAGGCTAATGCTAACACTTATGCTAACATCACATGTAGTATCTGCTCCAACATGTTGATATGGTTAGGGTAGGCTAATGCTAACACTTATGCTAACATCACACGTAGTATCTGGTCTAACATGTTGATAGGGTTAGGGTAGGCTAATGCTAATGCTAGCATCACATGTAGTATCTGCTCTAACATGTTGATATGGTTAGGGTAGGCTAATGCTAACACTTATGCTAACATCACATGTAGTATCTGGTCTAACATGTTGATATGGTTAGGGTAGGCTAATGCTAACACTTATGCTAACATCACATGTAGTATCTGGTGTTACATGTTGATAGGGTTAGAGTAGGCTAATGCTAATGCTAGCATCACATATAGTATCTGCTCTAACATGTTGATATGGTTAGGGTAGGCTAATGCTAACACTTATGCTAACATCACATGTAGTATCTGGTCTAAGATGTTGATATGGTTAGGGTAGGCTAATGCTAACACTTATGCTAACATCACATGTAGTATCTGGTCTAACATGTTGATATGGTTAGGGTAGGCTAATGCTAACACTTATGCTAACATCACATGTAGTATCTGGTCTTACATGTTGATAGGGTTAGGGTAGGCTAATGCTAATGCTAGCATCACATATAGTATCTGCTCTAACATGTTGATATGGTTAGGGTAGGCTAATGCTAACACTTATGCTAACATCACATGTAGTATCTGGTCTAAGATGTTGATATGGTTAGGGTAGGCTAATGCTAACACTTATGCTAACATCACATATAGTATCTGCTCTAACATGTTGATATGGTTAGGGTAGGCTAATGCTAACACTTATGCTCACATCACATGTAGTATCTGCTCCAACATGTTGATAGTTGAAACCAACACAAAACAGGAAGTGGTTGCCATAGTTTTCTTCCAGTAGACATCCAGACATTAAGCGGCCGTTCTGTCCAATCAGAACCCTCTGTACCTCCAGCTCTGAAAGACCCATTAACAAGAGCGGATTCCACCCGTTTCCATGGAAACCTTTATTATTAATTGCCATGTCCATGTAAACACGAAGGAAATAACATTAATGCAGAATTATTTTATTCCATACAAATAATTTGGAATTTAAAAACATCATGTAAATGTAACAATTGAGCAGTTTTATCAGTAACACTTTATAATATATACATACAATTCATTAAGGATTAACCATTTAATACTTATTTGTTAATGTTTGTTCGTTATGTATTAACCATTTAATACTTATTTGTTAATGTTTTATTATGTATTAACCATTTAATACTTATTTGTTATTGTTTGTTCATTATGTATTAACCATTTATTGCCTATTTGTTAATGGTTTATTCATACACAATTTATCATAAACAAATTGTTTGTTCTTCTTTTCTATGAACAAACCATCTGTAGTTGTGTGAACAAACGCTTTATGATTAATTATGTATGAGCAATACATTAATAAACATTAACAACTAGGTAACAAATGTTATTCATTCATTATTTATCATGAATAAACCATTTACACATGGATAATAAATGGTTAATACATAGTGGAATGTGCTTGGTATTATCAGAGGCCTTGGGCACCAAGTCTCACATAGAATAGATTTAAAATATTAAGATACTGTGTTTTCCAGAACATAAGGTGCAATTCAAAGATGTTAATTTTCTCACAGTGCACCATATATATGGATTAGTTCTGGTTGTGCTTAGTGACTTTTTATTACATAATTTTTTACTTTTTATTGAATTTTTACTTTTAATCTCATAGTTTAGACTTTTTATCTGATAATTTTGACTTTTTATTGCTTAATTTTTACATTTTGTCAGAAAATTTTTACTTTTTATCTCATAATTTAGAGTTTTTATTACATAATTTTTTACTTTTTATCAAATCATTTTAACTTTTTATTTCAGAATTTTGAATAATTTAAAGTTTGATTTTATTCCTTGTTCCAACTCAACCAGGTTTATAGTTATAGTGACTGTTTATCTTCACTTAATGTTCCTTATAATCCAGTTCACCTTATAACCCAGTCCACCTTATAATCCAGTTCACCTTATAGTGTGAAAATACAGTAAATAAATCATTAAAATTAACATTGACAGTGATTATTCATGGACACTCAGTATGTACTCCATCACATGTAGGACACTATGTTTACACATGATCATTTAGAATTACACTAAAAGGAAAGAGAGGTGTTGTCCTAGTGTTGTCCTAGTGTTGTCCTAGTGTTGGCCGAGGACACCACATTGACCAGAACAGACCCAGGTTATTATAAAGTGTTTTCATTTTATCTCATAATTAATCATCTCATAATATATTTATTAAAGTCTTTTAAAAACCGACATGTTTGGGAATGTTCTTCAACATATGAAACAAAACAAAAGGCAGCAAATGTAGTCGTATGTGGACATAAAACATTATGTCTCACTGAAGACTGTCTTTTACAGTCTGGTTGTTGTTGGCATCAGCTGCGTCCTCCAGGTAAACGGGCTAATGTGTGGACGGTGGACATGTGTTTGATCCCGTAGGACGACAGCGGCTGCATGTCCTCCAGCATCTGAGTCCTAAAGACCAAGCGCAGGTCCACGCCACCACCTGGAAAAATGGAAGACATGTCACATGACTGAAGTGAAGCAGCGCTCCAGCAACGACGACAGGCTTCAGTAGAAACAGCTGAGTGTGTACAAACATGATAGAGTAGAAAGAAGTACGTTTGAACAAAAGCACCAATAACTGAGGACATAAATAAATATTAAAATATGGAAATAAAAACAGAAAATGTCATTTTATTTATTCATTCAAGTACTTATTTATTTATACATTTATTTAATTTTGTTGTCCATATATGTGGCCATGGGGCATACACACACACACACACACATATATATATATATATATATATATATATATATATATATATATATATGAAGAGTTCATTTGCAAAAACAGATAACTCCATTTTTCGTTTTTTTCAGAAAATTGCATTTTTTACTCTACATTCCAGGTAATACTCATTGATTTGATATATTATTTATTCAATTTAGTGGATCTTACCAAATGAAATAAATAATATATCAAATAAATCAGTATTATCTGTGGAATGTAGAGTAAAAAATTTAATTTTGTGAAAAAAAAGAAAAATGGAGTTATCTGTTTTTGCAAATTAACTCTTCATATATATATATATATATATATATATATATATATATATATATATATATATATATATATATATGAGTAAAAATCAGTTTAGCTCATTTGTTAGATGAGTGGTAGTACATAGTTGACATCAAAAAGGGCGGCTGTGGTAGAGTGGGACGGCCAATGACCCAGAGGGTCCCAGCTCTGGCTGTCCACATGTCCAAGTGTCCCTATGCCTAAGTATCCACATGTCCAAGTGTCCCTATGCCTAAGTGTCAACATGTCCAAGTGTCCTCAGGCAAAGACACCCAGTAGGACTGACAGAACCTTAGAACCTACTGGTGTATGAGTGAGTGTGAATGGGTGAATGTGAGGCTAATGTAAAGAGTGTGAACCATGAAGGTGGAACAACTATAGAAGTGAAGAACATTTTAAAAAGTCACACCATTTGGATGAACATTAAGAAATTAAAATTTTTCCTTGACTTTTTATCTCATAATTTTGCAGGAAAGGAATGCAACGGAATCGTGAATTTCCAGAGTGTGTCAACAATCACTATTTGAGGCTATGGCTTTTCTGCTACTTCACAACAATAACTTGTTAGTAGTCTAAGCTTCATTTAATAAGGGATAATGTATTGCCCACGCGTTACTATCAGAAAAATATTCCCCGACGGGTCCTACGTTGTAACCCTAACCCCCTGTTCCGGGGCAGAACAGGGGGTTAGGGAATATTTACAACGTACCAAATATTTACTTTCAAAGTGGCCGAACTACCTGCGGAGTGATATGGTACAGTGAATCTGAAGTGACAAAACCTGTTGCCATGGGCAACAGGCGGGGACGTCCATTCAAAGTGAACGGGAGCTGCCACAATGTTCTAGATCAGGGGTGTCAAAGTGTGGTCCTCGAGGGCCGGTGTCCTGCATGTTTTAGATGTTTCCCTCTTCCATTACATCATTATCAGTCTGATGAGGAGCTGATTATTAACTCTTTATGTGTCAGCGCTGATGCATTCTGAATGGATGATTTTGTTTAAATATTCAGAAAAATTCAACAGTTTTACTTTATTTTGTGCATGGACAAGGTGCCAAAAAGTTTTTTTTATTTTATTTAAACATTTTTTAAAGGCAAAATTAAAATTGCTGGGACCAAATTTCAATAGTAGTTTTCTTCTTTAGTAATTTTTTTCCAAAATTTTCCACATTATTTATCATTTTGTAAATATTTATTTGTTTTTGTTGCTCATTTTGTTTATTTTTCTAAAAAAAATTTCTATTGTAGTATTTTTCTTTGATTTTCTGCCATTTGTGTTTTACTTTGCTCATGTTACCAGTTATTTTGTTAGTTCTCAGGAGTTAAAGGGTTAAAGTGAATCACATGGAAGAGGGAAATATCTAAAACATGCAGGACACCGGCCCTCGAGGACTGGAGTTTGACACCTGGTGTTCTAGAAGGACATAGAATAACATTTATAATCAAATACTGGACTATGTTTTTAAAAAGAATGCAACAAAATGGTGAATTTCCAGAGCGTCCAACTGTGCACTGGACAATGGACTGTTTGGGTTTTCGTCCTCAGATGTCTTCTGAACCCACAGGTCCATGTGTGTAGATCAGTAACTGTGGACACACTATCTGAGGACATGAAGACCTCAGGACACTTGGGTTTGTCTTTAGGGACCGTCTACCACGTCAGTGTGATGTTGTTTAAACTTTAGAAGAGTTAGTCTAAAAATAGAGTTTAGTGTCTGTGATAAAGACATGTCCTAATCACTTCCATGATAACACAGTTTGACTAAAAACTGCCAAATAGACATTTCTTAATGTCCGTCCAAAAGCCAAAATGATGAGATTAAATTCAAAATTATGATAAAAAAAAAGCTACATTTCTGCGATAAAAAGATGTTTAGAACTTTAGAAGGTTTAAAAATAAACAACTCTAGGTACATATCACCTAAAAAATGATCTGAATGTATAACCCCGTTAAGTATCACTAATAAGTGCATGAATGTAAAGGTACCTATCCAGTGTTGGTCAGTGATCTTCTGTTTCACCTCCTTCACTGTCATGTTGTTCATCTGCTCTGCACTCTCACACAGGTCTAGAACCTTCCGACTCCTACTTGGTAGAATCAGGTTTAGTTGCTGTTGTCCTCCAGGCTGACGCATCACAATGTGAATGGTGGACATGTGCTGGATCCCATACTCTGATAGAACCACGGGGTCCTCCAGGGGCTCAGTGGTGAACACCAGGCGAAGGTCAGTGTCTTCACCTGAAGAACACGTTCAACGTAAAACATCACAATCCACTTTCCATCACATAAATCAACTTTACATTTTTAATTAAGCCTTTATTACATGGCAGTAATCATGATGTTAACATTGGTGGGGACATCATTTGACAACTTCCTCGTGAGAGACAGCAACAATAAATAAATAAATAAATAAGAACATGACTAAAATAATTAAAATAACGTCTCATTTTGTTTTTGTCACAAAAACTAAGAGATATTTTAGGAATGTTTTTGTTTCTTAAGTCACATTTTGTCTGTTTTTATTGTTCATCTATAACTACATTATATATTTAATTATAGTTATCGTCATAAGACCCACATTTACGTCTAATTTGGTCTCATTTTTCTCACATGATAAAGTTTCATAGATGACAATATTTAGTCACTTTAAGGTGCCCTGTCAATGAATGGTTTATTTTTTAGGTTCTTCATATATAAGGTGAACTGGATTATAAAGAACATTAAGGGAAGTCAAAATTATGAGATAAAAAGTGAAAATTGTGAGATAAAAAGTGAAAATTGTGAGATAAAAAGTGAAAATTATGAGATAAAAAGTGAAAATTGTGAGATAAAAAGTGAAAATTATGAGATAAAAAGTGAAAATTGTGAGATAAAAAGTGAAAATTATGAGATAAAAAGTGAAAATTGTGAGATTAAAAGTGAAAATTATGAGATAAAAAGTTAGAATTATAAGATACTAGTGTTCATACTAGTTCATACTAGTGTGTTTGGAAGACACTAGTATGAACCTGATACAGATAAAACATGAGGACAGTGGCTCTATGGGACTGGAGGGACAGACCCCTGCCCTAGGCCAACACTAGGACAACACTAGGTGAACACTGGGCCAACACTAGGTCAACACTAGGTGAACACTGAGCCAACACTAGGTGAATACTAGGCCAACACTAGATCAACACTAGGCCAACACTAGGTCAACACTAGGTGAACACTGAGCCAACACTAGGTGAATACTAGGCCAACACTAGGTTAACACTAGGCCATCACTAGGTGAATACTAGGCCAACACTAGGTGAACACTAAGCCAACACTAGGTGAATACTAGGCCAACACTAGGTGAACACTAAGCCAACACT